>CAUYNB010047586.1:0-23037 GCA_963574225.1 Lagothrix lagotricha
AGTCTGTCCTTTATAGGAGCTCAAGTGCTGAGCTGTGAGCTCTGTTGTTCATTCAGAGCTGCTGGGCAGGTACGTTTAAGTCTGTTGCAGCAGAACTCATAAACCCCTTTTTTCCCCCATGTGCTCTGTCCCAGGGAGTTAGGGCTTTATTTATGAGTTTCTGTTGTGCTGCTGCCTTTTTTTCAGGGCTGCCCTGCCCAGCGAGGAGGCAGCCTAGTCACTGTCTGCCTGCAGAGACTTTGCTGAGCTGCTGTGGGCTCCACCCAGCTGCGGTGTGAACTTCCCTGCAGTCCTGTTTATATGGGTATAGTTAGAACTCCCTCAGCAATTGCGGCCCACCTCTGTAATAGTGGACTCTCTCTGTATTGGTGGGCTGCCTTGGCAATGGCGGGCTGCCTCAGCAATGGCCAACTACCTCCGTAGTGGTGGACTGCCTCGGTAATGGCGGACGCCCCTGCCCCACAGAGCTGGATGGTCCCGGGTTCAGCTGTGCTTGCTGTGCAACTCTCAATGCAGAGTATTTCTGATTGCTGTTTTTTTGTGGGGGTGGGACCAGTGGAGCCTGATCACCTGGCTCCCTGCCTCAGAGCCTTGTTTTTAGTTGAACGGTCGACTGTCTGCCAGGTGTTCGTTCCGGTTGCCTGTTGAAGAGGCACCAGGATCTGTGTGATTTCCCGTGTGGCGACCCACTGTGCTGGCTGAAACAATGGCGCTGAGATTCGTGGTGCTTTTTTGCCCGGGAATCTCCTGGCCTGGCTCCCTGTTTCAGTCGCCTTTTTAATCAGATGTGAATGGGTGACTTTGCCTTCCTGGAGCTCCAATCGCCAGCTAAAATGGCACCCGGACCCGTGTATTTTGTACGGAGAACCGCCGTGCGGGGGCGCTAGCAAAACAGCTGCACCAGCCAAAACAGCCGCACCGGCCAAACCAGCCATGCTGGCAACCTGTGTGGCTCCCTCGCCTGGGAATCTCCTGGTCTGTGGGCAATAAAAATTGGTCTGAAAATGGGCGTCCACTCACCCTCAGCGCTTTCACTAGGAGCTACAATCCTAAGCTGCTCCTAATTGGCCATCTTGGATCCCTCCTCTTTTTTTTTTTGAGACACAGTCTGGCTTTGTCACCCAGGCTGGAGTGCAGTGTTATGATCTTAGCTCACTGCAGCCTCCACCTCCTGGGTTCAAGCGATTCTCCTGCCTCAGCCTCCTAAGTAGCTGGGATTACGGGTGCCCATCACCATGTCTGGCTAATTTTTGCATTTTTAGTACAGATGAAGTTTCATCATGTTGACCAGGTTGATCTTGAACTCCTGATCTCAGGTGATCCACCTGCCTTGGCCTCCCAAAGTGCTGGGATTATAGGTGTGAGCCACTGCGCCTGGCCCAGATTCTGTTTTTTAAAAACACATTAAAACTGTGAAGAAAAACACTAATATGTGAAAATGAACAAGACTTATCTCTTTCTCTCTGTGGTGATATTATGAGTAGTTTTTGTGCTTTTTCCTTTGATTTTTCTTTCTTTTTTTTTTTTTTGTTAAGTAAGCAGGCATGACTTTTGTTGCACATAAGGAGATATGTAAATATCTCTGGCCTCTGAAGTGTGTTAATTTCAAGTAGCTTGCATGGTGTTACTTCTTTTAGGTGAGTAGTTTGATATAAGAGGCACACAAATGACTCTCATATGTCTGTGGTGGAATGAGCCTGGTGCCAAGACAGAAATTCAGACACAGTGCTCCTGTGGACTGGGAGACAGTTTGACGTCAGTTCACACATGTCCAGGCATAAGCATTTTACCATTTCTTGCCCTTTCTTCTGCTGAGGCGTTGTATAGATCTTCCATGGCATTTTGACTTGACATTTCACAGCTGCTGCAAATCCGCTAAGCAGGGACGTGACACAGCCACTTTGAGGCCGCTGGTAGCACATTGGTTTGTAAAGAGATGCTAAATTTGCTGAGATAGTGAAAAACTGGCATGTATTTATTTTGGGATGATACTGACTCTTGTTAAATAAGGGCCCATTCTGGAAGAACTTGTAGCACTCATTCATCTTGTGTTGTGCACTGAGCTATAATGCTACAGCTGTCATCCACTTTCAATGAACGATTGTCATATTGTCAATCCACAATAATACGAAACAATTTTCATTCCCCATGTTGAAGCATCGCCATTGTAATATAATTCAGTTCATATTAACAATGCTTTGATGACAATTCCTTTCCACTCCACCCTTTACGCCCTCCCTCTCTCCTTTTCTTAACCAAAGGGAAATGTATTTTGACAATATATCTCTAGTGTTAACAGTTTTTTGCTTTAAAAACATCTTGGGCCCATAGCCCTCATTGAAACTGCCGAGAACACACCAATCTATTTTTTTTTCTTTCTTATAGAACTATTTTGGGATTAGGTAGTGCTTTACTCAGGAGAACTGAAAGTATTTTTAACCTATTTGTCTTGTTTATTCTTAAAACATCTCTTGGCCAGATGTGGTGGGTCACGCCTGTAATCCTAGCACTTTGGGAGGCTGAGATGGGCGGATTGCCTGAGCTCAGGAGTTGGAGACCAGCCTGGGCAACATAGTGAAACCCTGTCTCTACTAAAATACAACAAATTAGCCAGGTGTGGCAGTGTGTGCCTGTAGCCCCAGCTACTTGGGAGGCTAAGGCAGGAGAATCGCTTGAACCTGAGATCAGGCCACTGCACTCCAGCCTGGGCAATACAGCGAGACTCTGTCTCAAAAAAAAAAAAAAAATCTCCATGAAAAAGGAATGGATATTATTATTCCCTTTTTATCAGGAGCACAATTAGAACTCAACTCTCTTGGCCTTAGATGTATAATCTTTTCATTAAAAGATGCTGCTGGTTTTTCCTGATATTACCAGTGATGTCAGCCACTATTTACATGGAGGAATTAACTACCCTAATGAATTTATATTCGCTGATTTTCCCTAGAAGGGAAATTGGTTCTATGTATGAGTCTTCACTGATTTTCAAGGTACTTTTCTGTCACAATAGACTATTTAAAACTGATTGAGAGTGTTGTCTTTGTTAGACTATTCCCAAGAGCTGAATCTAGGTGGGCATGATTGATCAGATTAAAATATACTGTGTGTACCTGTGTAAGCTCTCCAGGGACAGTGCTGCCATTTTTAAATAAAAATTTTATTGTGACTGTTGGCCACTTTCACTTTTCTCATTTTTAAATTCTTTAGTAGCTCAGATACTTGCATAAAAACGTGTGGCAGAATGTGGGGATATGGAGAATTTGAGGAAGGGAAGAAGCTGAATGTCAGAAACCACCAGAAATTTTTGGAAGGTCATGAATCCCCCAGATGACTGCTTGGAAAATGCTACAATATTGCTTTCCCGGGACCTGTTTCTTGGCATTCCTATAAAGTAAAAATCAGGGCTTTTAAAACAGCACATTCCTCAAATACAGGAAAACAGATTGAAACTGGATGAGGAAAAGAATTGTGTTTGGGATCCAAGAGGTGAACAGAGCCATAGGTAAGTGAGTCTAGATAGATTTAACAGACCTAAATGTCTCCTATTCTGCATCCATAGTGAAGACTTGAGAAATAAAGAGAGAAGAGGGGTGAGAAGCAGAGAGGAAGGGAGAGATACATTCATAAAATATGCATGTCGTGTTCAATTTGTCATGTCCTTAGTGCTATAGTGCATCTGGGAACAGTCCCCAATTTGAATGGCTTGTCTCTTTGTCCCTATAGGTAGACCTTTTTTTTTTTTTAAATCAGATGTGGGTCCTTGTTGCTGGCTTGGGCAGCGTGGTCACTGAGTGTATAAGGGCATTACGTCACTCAAGTCTAAATGCCTCAGACACTTGAAGTGTAAGACTCACCCAACATGTTGGAACAGGAAGTGGAGACCCTGCCACTAACTGAAGCTTCAAACTTCCTGTAAAGTTTGTGCCCAGGTTGGAATGTTGCCAGGGCACCAGAGCAGATCTCTCTCCTCTAGCAGTAAGCACCATGGGGTCCACAGGAAGCTCCACAGTCCCTTATATGTTTTCATCCATAGCCAAATCCCGGCACCACTGTCCTGTCACATGGCCCCTGTGTGACTGGGTCAGACAAATGATACATCAACCTTACTTTTAACTTTGCCACTTTTATTTAGTATTTTCATTTATTTATGTTTTTTGAGGTGGAATCTTGCTCTGTCACCCAGGCTGGATTGCAGTGGTGTGATCGCGGCTCCCTGTGGCCTCTGCCTCCCAGGTTCTAGCAATTCTCCTGCCTCAGCCTCCCAGGTAGCTGGGACTACAGGTGTGCACCACCATGCCTAGCTAATTTTGTATTTTTAGTAGAGACAGGGTTTTACCATGTTGGCCATGCTGGTTTTGATCTCCTGACTTCATGATCTGCCCTCCATGACCTCCCAAAGTGCTAGGATTACAGGTGTGAGCCACCGTGCCCAGCCTAACTTTGCCACTTTTAAAAGAGAGGCTCTCCCTAAGAGTGGGGTTTGTGCTGGGGAGGGACAAGTGTGAGGCATAGCTTTGTTAAGCATGGTTTGTTCATAAGGCTGTCCTTTGTGGTACAGACAAGCTCTGCCAGCAGCCTTTAAAGCTACAAGTTACAAACTGTGAGCATAGCTTTTGCATTCATTCACTCATTCACACATCCACTCATTCACTAATGAAATGGCTGGGTGCTGGGTCTGGAGTTGGACACTTAGGTTTGAATCCCAGTTCTGCCATTTCCTGGCTGTATAATTTGGGTACTTACTTACTTCCTGTTAGTAAAATGTGGATAGTAATACTTCCTACTTCACAGGAGGTTTGTGAAGGTTAAATGAGTTAATACATGCTTCCAACAGTACCGTATACCTAGTAAGACCTTAGTAAAGATTAGCTGTTTTATTTTTATCTCTTGAACAAGAAATTGCTACCCCTGTAGTCTTATTAAGAACTCTTCTAGTAAAAGGTTTCTCATAACATAGACAGGCTCTCTGGATGTTAAATCCAGTGTGTGTTTTTTCTTTGTATTTATCATTGTCTGGACTATTAAAAAAAAATAGCTGGGCCCAGTGGCTCGTGCCTGTAATCCCAGCACTTTGGGAGGCCAAGGCAGGCAGATCATTAGGTCAAGAGATCGAGACCATCCTGGCCAACATGGTGAAACCCCATCTCTACTAAAAATACAAAAATTAGCTGGGTGAGGTGGCACGTGCCTGTAATACTAGCTGCTCATGAGTCTGAGGCAGGAGAATTGCTTGAACATGGGAGGCGGAGATTGCAGTGAGCCAAGATCATACCATTGCACTCCAGCCTGGCAACAAAGCGACATTGTCTCAAAAAAAATAAAAATTAAATTAAAAAAAATATTTTCTCCATGTTATACAGTGCTAGAGGTAAGATCACTCCTCCAATTGTCGGAAAAAAGGGGGGATGGATTTAATTCAGTTCTTAAATTTGGAGTAGTTGATCCTCCTGCCTTGCCCTCTCTTTCCTTCTCTTCCACTCCCCTCCCCCTCTTTTTTTGAGACAGTGTCTCAGTTGGTTGCCCTGGCTGGAGTGCAGTGGCACAATTTTGGCTCACTGCAACCTCTGCCTCCCGGGTTCAGCCTCATCTGTTTCAGCCTCCCAATCAGCGGAGATTACAGGTGTGTACCACCATGCTTAGCTAATTTTTGTATTTTTAGTAGCGCTGGGGTTTTGCCATGTTGGCCAACTTGGTCTCGAACTCCTGATCTTAAGCAGTCCACCCACCTCTGCCTCTCAAAGTGCTGGGATTACAGGGGTGAGCCACCATGCCCAGCCTCTCATCCACTCTCTATTCTCCTTCTTCCTTCTTTACCTTCCTATCTCTGGCCTACTCCATGAAGCCTGAGCTAGCAAAGGCATGCTTATCCAGTGGTATGCATATAACCATTCTCATTCAAGTTGTTGCTTCAAGACCCACTCACAGAATGTGTAATTTACCTCTCAGAAATTCAGATACCTCTGTATGCATTTGTTTAGAAATGCTTGCATATTATTGGAGTTATTAGAAATGACTCCAATCTATATAAAATAAAATAAAATCTTACTTTAAATGTCAGGAATATGAGAGTTTTTTAAATGTTCACAGTGTGTCATCCAACAAAATGATTCCTTGGTGTCCTCCATGAAAGTTTTTCAGAGACAAGCAGGATGGATCAGATGCTCGCTAAATAGTAATTGTAGTTCTGTTCTCTCAGGGACTTGAGTCGAATTAAATGTATTAGCTCAGACTGTCATAACGTCTCAAGAATAGAAGGAGGGTAATATTTTATGTTTATGTAATAAGTGAAAGAAGACTATTATTATGCATAATATATATATTTGAATCCTATTTAAATCAGCAAAGAGTTCATTCTTGACACTGATTCTCCTACTCTGGGAAGATAAGGTCAGTAGGAAAGACATAAATATGGCAGTTACTCTGTGTGTAATTTAACATTTGCATTTTCCACAAAATTATGATGTCCTTTTGTTCATCACTGTACCCTGTATTGTTGATTTTTTGAAGGGGTGTGCTTTGAAGTTTCTAATTTCCGTTGAATGTAATATTATAATGTGACATTGGAAGACTAGAAAAGAGGGACAGACAGATTGGTGGATATCAACCGTATAAACCTTGTGTAGAAGAGGGAGAGTTGCATTACTTGATGTCAGGTGGGAGGAACCCCTGTCCTCTACCTAGAGATGAGTTCCGTTTGTGAGTCCCGCATAGTGTTTGAAGACTGCACTTGATGAGTACCTTCCTCTCTGGAGTTTAGGCAAGTTTTGAGGTGTGTCCCCAGAGTTCACGGTATATTTCTTTGTTTTCCCTTGCCTCCCACTCAATAGCCACTCGCTCTTTCAGATGATTGGAGCTGCCCTCAACACTACAATGGAATAGAAATGAAAATGGGAAGACATTCCTTCCTTCAAGGATCTTGTTAGATGCCCTCTCTCTCACACTTCTCCCACGTGTCTCTCTTATGAGACCAGATAGAGATAAATACCTACAAAGCAAAAAAGTCAGAAGTCAGTAGCACCCCCACTCCTTTCCTGCGCCTTTTCGCCCCTAACCCTCTGCTGTTGACTGCATTCCGGACTCACCGGTCTGTCCTCCGGTGTCTTCATGCACTCCATTTTCCTCATTCCTTGTTTAGTTTCTGTGAGTATGCGTTGTTTGCCTGTTCCAGTAATAGCAAATGAGTTGGCCTTTGAACTTCCTGTGTGTTTTGTTTCTTTGTTGAGGGTTGGGGATAAGAGGAGAGGTTGATAGTGGTGATAATAGAGTGTGTTTGCTCTTTTTTTATTTTGAGACGGAGTTTCGCTCTGTCGCCAGGCTGGAGTGCAGTGGCACGATCTCCTCTCACTGCAACCTTTGCCCTTCAGCTTTAAGAGATTCTCCTGTGTCTGCCTCCTGAATAGCTGGGATTACAAGCACATACCACCATGCCCAGCTACTTTTTGTATTTTTTGGTAGAGACAGGGTTTCACCATGATGACCAGGATGGTCTCGATCTCTTGACCTCATGATCCGCTCCCCTCAGCCTTCCAAAGGGCTGGGATTACAGCTGTGAGCCACCACTCGTGGCCTATCTTTGTTCTTAAAAGATAAAAGAGGCCAGGCGCAGTGGCTCACACCTGTAATCCCAGCTCTTTGGGAGGCCGAGGTGGGTGGATCATGAGGTCAGAAATTTGAGAGCAGCCTAACTAACATGGTGAAACCCTGTTTCTACAAGAAATACAAAAATTAGCCGAGGATGGTGGTGTGTGCCTGTAATCCCAGCTACTCAGGAAGCTGAGACAGGAAAATTGCTTGAACCCGGGACGGAGGTTGCAGTGAGCTGAGATCACGCCACTGCAATCCAGCCTGGGCAACAGAGCGAGAGTCCGTCTCAAAAAAAAAAAAAGAGAGAGAAAAGAAAAGAAAAAGAAAAGGGGAAAATCTCAGGCATTTTGCAGCAGTGCAATAGCACCCGTATCAGATCAGAGTGGCTCTTGTTTGGTGGGTGTTACTCTGGGACAATCCACTGAGGTGGCCTCTTTGTCAAATACATGCCTGGCCCTGCATTCAGGCAGCACTGCAGGGCAGTATGAAATACAGAGTTGGAATGAGACAAGCAGTGGCAATGCCATGTCACCAGCACAGTTAGGGTGGGTGGGCGGTGCCTACAGTGCCGTGGGGGTCAAGAGGAGGAGCAGATAACGAAAGCCTCTGGGAGAGGGGATGTCACCTTCGAGATCAGGGGCCTGGTGACTCAGAATGGTGATGCTTCTGATCAAGGCATGTTTAGCTGCCAGACCACTCATGACACAAGAATAAAGACTACCGTTTGTGGCCACCTGGAGCATGGTTCCATGGCTGTGGGCTGCAGGAGTGAGTGGGGCCATGGATTTCTACTAGAATGTGCCCAGATGACCCTACCAGGGAGCAGTCCTGCAGGCAGGTTGGGACATGATGGACTGTCATCCAAAGCTTCAGCGATGCTTCCTGAAATCGCTGTGAGGCTGGTGTGGTTCTCCCCTTGGAATTTACCCTTCTTTCCATCATTCCTTTGGTCTTCAGCCCAAGAAAGTCATGGCATTTGGTTTAATTTGCCTTAATTTGTCTTCATGTTGTTCCTCTGCATGCAGAAGTTGCCCTGTCGTTCCAGCTGTCACTTTAAGAGCTCCTTCATGAATAATAATAGCCACGCTTGCAAATGCTAGCTTCTGTTCTCTGTGTTTTATGTAGACTAACTCTTTTAATCATTGTCATAAGTCTGGGAGGTAGGGACTATTATCCTATTTTACAGATGGGGAAACTGCGGTACAGGCATTCAGTACTTATCCAGAGTCACACATGTAGTAAGTAGCAGAGCTGACATTATGGACCCAGGCAGTCTGGCCTAGGAGCCATTGCTCTAAATATGTGTGATACTTGCTCCGGACATACAGTTATCATGTTTGGCCCTAGGAAGTCAGGGAAGAAAAACATATAACGCTCAACCCCAGTGGAGAAAAAAGACACACCTATAAAAAATATCAGCAGCCAGGTAGGATCTCTCCATACTGATGTGCTGCCTTTTTTGTTTGCTTTTAACAGTCCAAATACTTTTCTTTGGAGCCACAAGAGGGGCACCATTGCCAGCCAGTGGGGTGACCTGGGGCAATTCATTTCACTCCCTGCCTTATCTGTAAAATGCAAGTGTGGGACAAATGATTTTCAGGGTCCCATCCAGCTCTGAGCTGTTTGGTTCTGTGGTTTGGGAATGTTTTTGCATAAAGCACTTGGCAGCCCTAGAAACAGTCAGCTCTTCCAAGTGTATTTCTTTCTGACTCTCTTCTTCACCCATGTAGAATTTCTGAAGTATCCTGTGATCTTTATTAATCACACAGGGACTGTCATCTTCTCAGACTAGTGGAATGGCTAAGGTGCCCTCTGCAGAAGATATCGTGGCTAATGTTCTCATTACTGACTAATTGGCTAAAGACACTTCTCTCACATTGCATTTAGGCTGATTGATAGTTTTCTATCACCTGATGGGTGGAATGGACAGCCAAACCAATTATCACTGCAAAGAGAGCCCCCTACAGCAGAGCAGTGCAGCTCGAGACAAAGGGCCCTTATAGATTATGTCTAATCAGGGTGCCTGCTGAGAGTTTGTTAAACAGAATGATTTTCTGAAAAGTACAGTTTGACATGCATTGACATACATGTACCTTAGGGTCACATGTAACTCACTGGGCCTTGTCTTATTGAATGCAATGTGTTTCTGGTTATGTAAATATGGATAGCCTGCGTAACTAGTTAGCTGTATAACTAACACTAGTTAGCTTTGTGCCGAGTGAAGACATGTGTTTGTTTGTTCAAAACTGAAGCTGCAGGCTCCCGTGAGTCACATCATGAGAGACGTGCTCTACTTAGATGGAATCTTGTCGACATAGGGCATTACTCACATTCCTTTTTGTATTCATTTTCTTTTCATGTTGCTCAGGCTATTTAAAAGAAATAATATTCAGGTCACTTGCTTAGTCATTTAAATTGAGTCCATTTCTTTGTAGCTAATGCATTAATTTATTGAAATCTCTGTTTAAAGTGCAAACTCCAGTTTTAGAGCTGAAAGATAATAATGTGTTAAGGATTCATGTTAAAACCTAACCCAAGGAGCTTTTTGATCACTCCTTAGTTTGTTTTTCGTTTTGTTGCTATTTTTTTTTTTTTTTTCTAGCAGAGGGTCAGAAGTCATTTACAGTGCTTCTCTATACACAGTTTTGAGTTTGAGATTTTCTGGGAAACAAAAAAATCAAGGTTCTTAGTGCCTCACTTTCCCAGTAAACTACTGAATTGTGTTATACAATCGTCAGTGGACTAAAAGATACCAGTGAATTAATATAAAGTCTTTTACTTCTATTTCCCCCAAGCAGGGCCACAGTGATATCAGCTGGGATCCTTGGAACTTGTGACAATATCATTGTGATATAAATTCTTGTGTTGAAGCAAGTTTCAGTATTGGAAAGTGGGACTGAGGAGCACAGAGCACTGACCCTAACAGCAGCAGGTACCATAGTGTGCTTCTGAGCCATCATCATCTTCAAGGGGTTTTCTAAGATACACACCAAGAGTTTGATTCTAGGGACTAGCTCTAGGAGATCAACTTTTGGGAAAAGAAGTGAGAGAAAACATGATTATTTTTGTAACTTAACAATCTTTCAGTAAATTATTCTTGCGTGACTACTGGATAGAGGGACAGAGGAAGAAAGGATATGCCACTTGGAATGGGAAAAGGAGGGCTGGAGCACAAGATTGGCTGTGGTTGAGGTAGAAAATAGGCTGCTGTTGTTCTCATCTCCTCCTGAGCCTTCTGCTCCAGGAAATTCCTGCTGGAGCTGTGCTTCGACTCTGGTACGCCGTATGGTCTACACTGAGCCATCAAAGAGGTTGCAGGAGAGGTGCTGATCTAGCTAAGCACCTGACTTGAAAGGGTCATTGTGTGGCACAGCAGTGTCATGGCTGTTTTCAAGGGGGCAGGTTTTTAATCGCAGTCGCTGTTTCATCCTCCCTGTAGTATTCTCCCACAGTGAAGACGGAGCCAGTAAATACTCATGTTCCTGCTTGCTGGGTGACGGAGGTCTTGCTTTACATCTTTCTCCCCAGCTGCTGTGTCCACCTGAGGCAAATGTATCCAGGAAAGCAGTGAGGCAGGCAATGACAGGGGCCATTGGTAGACATTCCCTTGCCTCATTTTAGTACGTACTGCGCGTCAGAATGGGCCTCATGAGCACTGGAAATCACACATGCTTGTTATTCAATGAAAACCTTGACTGACACTATATGTAAGCTCAGTTAACAGCAGAAGTACTGTTGACAACAGAATAAGGCTGTAGTACAGGGGCTAGTCATTTAGAAAAGGAATCTGTATAATCTACTTTACTGTATAATCTATTCCCTTTTGTGGATAGGCTTTGTTTCTGGTTTGAGTTCATCTCAATTCATTCTCAACTATGCTGTTTGTTCTCCTATGAACTCCTCAGTAAGAAATATATCAGGATAAAACTCTAACCAAAAAGTAGACAGTGTGTTCTGAAGAGAGAATTAAACTAAAGCCTTACCCTTCAACCTCAGGTAGAGCAATTTGGTGCTAAAGTTTATTAGTGTTAGCTTTTTTTTTTTTTTTTGAGACGAAGTCTTGCTCTGTTGCCCAGGCTGGAATACAGTGGCGCAATCTCGACTCACTACAATCTCTGCCTCCTGGGTTCAAGCGATACTCCTGCCTCAGATTCCTGGGTAGCTGGGACTACAGGCGCATGCCACCACGCCCGGCTATTTTTTTTTTTTTTTGTATTTTTAATAGAGACAGGGTTTCACCATGTTAGCCAGGATGGTCTTCATCTCTTGACCTCATGATCTGCCCACCTGGGCCTCCCAAAGTGCTGGGATGACAGGCATGAGCCACTATGCCCAGCAATGTTAGCATTTTAATGGAAAGATCTGTACATATATTCCCTGGAGGTTAGGACATAGTTTGTCTCTTAAAAGCCATATTTTATTAAGTGATGATTGCAGTAATTATACTCTTGGATAAAGCAAGGAGGAAAACCTGGGTCCTGTGTTCAGATATCTGATTTGGACGGGACTCTGTTGATTTCACATATTTGGAACATGAACATTCTGTTTTTCAGGGTTTCACCTTAGCACTTCCTTGGCTTGGCCAGGCATGGTGCCTCATACCTGTAATCCCAGCACTTTGGGAGACCTAGGTGGGTGGGTCGCTTGAGGTCAGGAGTTTGAAACCAGCCTGGCCAACATGGTGAAACCCTGTCTCTACTAAAAATACAAACAAAATTGGCCAAGCATGGTGGCAGGCACCTGTAATCCCAGCTACTGGGAGGGTGAGGTAGTAGAATTGTTTGAACCCAGCGGGTGGAGGTTGCAGTGACGTGAAATTGTGCCACTGCACACCAACCTGGGCGACAGAGCAAGACGCTGTCTCAAAAACAAACAAATAAACAAAAAAAACCCTCGACTTCTTTGGCCCATATTGCTGGACAACTAAATACATTTTTAGCCTCTATCTGGTAACTGTTTCCCAGTGGGGTTGGTAGATGCTGCTTTGCCTGCCTCTACCCATGTATACCTTCCATCAATACGTTATTTGATTTGGCTGTATATTATTGACTAGAACTTCCTGGAATTAGACAAACATGGAGTCAAACTACCATCAAATAATAGTGATGACTTCTTTGTTACCTTCCCTTCAAATCCAAAGCAAGATAAAAATTTAGTTACTAAATAGTTGAATACTGAAAATCACGGGTATCTTCGCAGAGCTAGTAAACATCAGAGTTGGTTTGAATCCTGGTACTCTGATTCTAGATCTCAGTGTTCTTAACCACTGTGCTATACGGCCTCATGAAGCATCTGGCACAAAACAGACATCCAGTGAGGCGATCAGATGTCATGTGGGAGTTGAGGTGCTTCTCAGGCTGGGCTTGCCCAACCTTTCCTTCTGATCCCTGTTTTTCAGTATTCTACCCCTCAAACCCAGTAAAACTGTTCTTGCCCGTACCATACCTCTTTCCGCTCCATCTGTTTTTCAAGGTATATGTGAACATTGGACATGAAAACGTCAATGGATTAGTAAGAGTTTAAATTTCTTAGTAATCTACTCCATTTCTGTCAAAGTCAAATTGCAACCAGACTGTCTCACATCAGATGTTCATTTATGAGGGATTAACTTTCAGGTTGAGTCTAAGGATCAATTTGTATTTAGCCCATCTCTTCCAAAGGCTACTTTGTAAGCTGTAAAGAGTCCTGACCAAGAACGCAGAAACCCTGGGTCCTTGTCTTGCCTCTCTCCTGATTCTTGTCTGGCTTACCTCATGGAATTCTTGTGAAGCCTTTTGTAAACCCTTGGGTGCTATACAAAGCTGTTGTTGCTGCTGCTGTTATTATTATTATTATTGCTATTGGTCCACATTGTGAGAAGAGCAGTATATAATGATGACTCTGAGACCCATTGCAGGGTGGTTAATCATCAAAAAACAACTCATTTATGTTCAGGCCATTGTATTTCCAAAGGTGGGCACATTCTTTAATACACCTCACAAAGATTTTAAAATATGAATTGCACACTCTTAAAAAGTCTCATAGCACTGCTTAATGCAAGCAGACATTATTCCCTTGTATGCCCAGTGGCATACCAACATTTGAACCTCTATTCAGTCCTTGCACATACATTACTTAATCCTCCTGATAACCCTGTGTGGTGAGTACTGTTGTTATCCTCATTTCACATATGTGGAAACTGAGAGCTTAAGTGATGTATCCAAGATTACAGAGCTAGTAAGCATCGGAGTTGGTTTGAATCCAGGTACTCTGATTCCAGAATTCAGTGCTTTTAACCACTGTGCTATATGGCCTTATGGAGCATCCAACACAAAATAGACATCCAGTGAGGCGATCAAATATCATTCGGGAGGTGAGGTGCTCCTCACGCTGGGCCCGCCCAGCCTTTCCTTCTGATCTTTGTTTTCAGTATTCTACCACTCAAACCCAGTAAAACCATGCTTGCCCATACCATACTCTTCTTGCTCCATCATTTTTCAAGTCTGGCCCCTTCTCTGCAAAGCCTTTCCTTGACGTTCTGGTTTGCATGAGCTTCTTCCTTTTCTAGATACCTACATTTTGTATTTGGAAATTAATTGCGGCGTCTATTCTTGGTCATCTTTTCATGTGCTTGTGTCGTCGCCACAGGGCATAGTTATGAACGGCATGGAAAAGCACGTGCTGTTTGTTTCCCATAGTTCTTGGTGCAATGATGTTCATAGGATGTGTTCAATAAGTGCTTCTCAGTCTGTTGATCATGTGCAATCCATACAGGAAGAGGATGTTCAGCTAGAGCCTTATTCTTACATGCTTTTGGAAATTCCAACACGAACTCGTGCTCTCAACACCCGTTCACAGTTAGAAGCTGGTGGCTTTTCCCAGGAAACACAGTTTCTTCCTTTCTACAGACTTTTGACCAGAAAAAAAAAATCAACTAGTGCATGAGAGCCGAAAATGATCTTTGAAGGAGAAGCAGCCAGTTCCATTCTCTCATTATTTTTTTTTAACAAACAATGAGAGATCTTTTCCAATGGTAGAAATGACATAAATTCAATGTAAAAAACTTTGGAATTTATCAAGAGGTATAAAGACTGAAGAATAAAAATTGACCATATTTCTAGATGTCTAGTAAGTTTAAGTCTTTAGTAACATACTGACAAATGCCCTTCAGAAAGTTTGTACCAAGTTACCCATTTGTACCGTCGATGTGCATGTGAGTCTAATACTTTCATATTATATAATGTGTAATAAAATTTATTTTCAGATAACTTACAGCTTTAATAGTCAAAGAACAGTACCCAACTGCTTAGACTTGATGAGGAGCTGAATGGAAGTAAAATAATTTGAAATGTCTGGTTTACTAGAACCAATTAACAATTTCATTTTCCTTAAAAACAGAAGACTTTCAAGTCTGAAGTTCTCATTCAGGTTAAAATCAGTCTACATTCAATGCTAGAAGTTCAACAAATTAGAAGACAGGCCATCTGCTACAATGACAGGCTGGAGTAGCCACTTTTAATTTTGCCTGAATTTTATCACTAACTGTGATAAAAGGGTACTTAACCTCTTTTAGCTTTCCTTGCCTTGTCTTTGAAAATGAGTGGGTTGAACTAAATTACATCTGAAACCATTTCCAATTCTGTGATTCTAGAACCATCAATCTAAATCTACATGGATACAACCAGAGCTATAGGAATACTGTTTAGTGGGGTGGGAAGATGAAACGTGGATAAGACAGGTGAATTTGAGGCTTAGTAGAGTTAAGATCCAAGTTTCATATTTTCTTTGGAAAAATTTTAATTTATTTAGTGGTTGCTATTTAAGACCCTTGGCCGGTCAGCCAAGGCAGACAGAGACTGCAAGTTAGTTCCAGTTACTGGAAAAGTTGCTTCCAGTAAGAGTTGGGGGTGAGAGTGAAAGCAAGGCTGGAAATAGAAATGTAGGAGAATTTGAGCATAGCTCCGAGTACAGAGAGATCACTCTCAGCTGGGAGAGAAGGAAAATCTCGGTGAAAGAAGAAATTTTTCAGATGCACCTCGGCAGGCAGAAATAGTAGAAGGAAGTTTCTGATGAAGGTAATCTTGTCATTCCCAAAATATCATGATGACTAACCCCATGAAAGTTTAAAATGTATGGATAAAAGTTTCCATGCCACTACAGAGTTATTATAAAATTTAACTTAAATCTCACTTCAACAAATGTCAGTCATTGAAAATCTTTGTATAACCAATATTGCAAAACCTTTGCTGATGGATTACTTATTTGAATAAAAATTTAATATAGCAAAATTTCAGGGAAGGAGATGGGATGGGCTCCTAGGGTTTGTTGTCTATCCTCCAATAACTCTGTAGTCTCCTCACGTACAGTCACATATTTCCTCGGAGTTGGAAGCCATATGAAACTTTTGTTCTCTGCAGCAATCTATAAGAAAAAATTACTTAGTTCATTTTTAAATATTTATTCTTTCTATAATAATATTATACACACAAAATCTCAGCTTTGACCCTCAGAGGAGAGCCGAAGGTCCAATGTTCTGATGATTTCATATGGACATACACTGGCTGTTATTTGAAGAATAAATATTTAAATCATAGAATGAGTAAGCATTGGAAGAATAATGATGGCGTTTTCTTTGTTGTTAATCTATTTGTGCCTGAATTTGCTTTAAATGCCGCTTTACAATTGTTTTTCTAATATAGTGGGACTAAGGAGAGTAGTCCTAACCAGTGGCAGTATCAGAGGACAGGGGTGTGACCGTGGTAATTTAGTGCAAGAGCACAGCGTCAGTACAGTCTGCAGCTGTTTTCTGGTGGGTTTTAATCTCTACTGTCACTGCCTATCACAAGATACCTGGAGCTCAGGTTTTTCAGATGGTATTATATGCTGATGCTGTGTTACCAACCTCCATAATTTCTGAGTTTCTCACTATCAAAGGTGGGAGCCTCATCTCTGCTTAATACAGTAGTGCCTGGAGAGGTAGTAATGATGATGATTTTTACCATCCCTGGGGTTTAAACTGTCTCCTCTGTTATGAGGCTTGCCTAGTGTCGGAGGGTTGCCTCACAGCTCCTTCCCCTGAAGCACTTTGTTGGCAGCATTTGGAAGCCTGCGGTTGTATCTCCACAAGCCGGGAGACTGAAATGGAGGTGAAATTCCTAGGGAGTAGAAGGGAAAGGTGTGAGAGGAGGGAAAGGTGTGAGAGGAGGTAAAGGAATCTTGAGTTGTCAGGAAATACAGAAGCAAACCCAGGTGGAAAAGAAAAGAAAAACAAAAACGGGAAGAAAAGGAAAAGGTGGGAGGAGGTGAATGGAGCTGAGGATGATGTGCCTTGGGATATCTCTTTCGAGCTTGGCTTTTATTTTCTTCTATCCAATTAATAAAAGTGAATTTTGTCTTCCTGTGGCATTGATCTTCATCTCAGGTAAGACTTTCCCCTGGTAAGTGTTGAACAATTTAGGGCAGGCCTCCTGCCAAAGCTGGTGTTGGTTGTCCAGTGCCTTATGTGTGGTAGTTTATCAACAGCTAGTTGTAATTTTAAAATAATCAAATCCCCTGTCTCCAGGGAAGCTTCCATGAAGTCACTGATGTGTGGTTGGTGGGGCATTTAAAGATGAAGAATGCAGTTATCCTGAAAATGGGAGGGGAGGAGTGGAATGAACCATGGACAGGATGGGCACCAGAACTGAAGGAGTAGAAAATAATTGGAAGGGAAATAAGACACAGAGAAACCAGGATGGGCAGAGAGAAATGTGTGATTGGGGAAAAAAAGATCCTTACCTCACCCTTTTTGTTTCTTCCTACTCACAGAATGTTAAATGCACTCCCAAATGAAAATAGTGTGGGTGTGTGAGTGGCTGTCACTCACACAGAGGAGGGAAAAAACTCAACTTATTTCATCTTCATCATCTTATTTTGTCAGCTCAAGCAGAACCCTCCTTAAACTATCCACGGGAACTTTGGTTAAAATACGGGTATATGGCCAAAAGCTTTAGATATATTTATTTTGTATGAATTTTAAAAAACAAAGTAAGTTAGTTTCTTTGCTTATGGTAGTTTTGAAAGAAAAATACACACATTTCCTAAGCTGATATTAAAAGTGACATCTATGCCAGACACTGTGGTGCATGCCTGTAGTCCCAGCTACTCCGGAGGCTGAAGTGGGAGATGACTTGAGCCCAGGAGTTCTGGGCTGTAGTGCGCTATGCCGATCAGGTGTCTGCACTAAGTTCGGCATCAATATGGTGACCTCCCGGGATCGGGGAACCACCAGGTTGTCTAAGGAGGGGTGAACCGGCTCAGGTCTGAAACGGAGCAGGTCAAAACTCCCGTGCTGATCAGTAGTAGGATTGCGCCTGTGAATAGTCACTGCACTCCAGCCTGGGCAACATTAGCAACACCCCGTCTCAAAAAAAAAAAAAAAAGTGACATTTATGTAATACTTATAGGTGACTTGTTTCAGTCTTTTTAGAAGACACATAAATTGAAATGATAGATGTAATATTTACAAATAGTATTATGCTTACTAATATAGTAATAAGCTCTCTTTTTCTGTAGTTTATCCCTAATGAAATATTTTCTCAAAATTTTCCCTAAACAGTTTGTTTCTGTGCTACAATACAAGGTGAAAATTAGATGGTAATTAATCCAGCAATAACAATTAACAGTCACAAATTCAGTTACCACACAAATAAGAAAGGAATACAAAAAGAAGGAGTGGGCCAGGCTCGGCGGCTCACGCCTGTAATTCCAACACTTTGGGAGGCTGAGGACCGCGGATCACCTGAGGTCAGGAGTTTGAAACCAACCTGGCCAACACAGTGAAATCCTGACTCTCTGAAAACACAGAAATTAGCTGGATGTGATGGCGGGTGCCTATAATCCCAGCTACTCGGGAGGCTGAGGCGGGAGAGTCGCTTGCACCTGGGAGGTGGAGGCTACAGTGAGCCCAGACGGTGCTGCTGCACTCTAGCCTGGCGACAGAGCGAGACTCCATCTCAAAAAAAAAAAAAAAAAGAAGGAGTAGATGCACTTAAATCCAAATGGAAGCATGAAGCATGGATATCACCCAGAGAGAGAGAGAATTCAGCATTTCTCTTAGTTTGTGGTCCTTGAGGCATAACTGATAAGTGGGAAAACAGTTGTTCTAATTGCAGTGGCAGTATTCAAGGGAGGAACCGTTGCTGGAAGTGGCCAAGTTTACTACTTTGAGTTGGGAAACTCACCAATAGGGATCATTTCCCTTTTCTCTAGTTGAATCAGTGTTGCTGCTACACTGTACTGAGCAAGGTTTGGTTTTACTGACTGACGGAGAAGATGGTACCCGTCCCCTAGGGCCGAGAGCAGGTGTATCTGGGCAGTCTCTGACCATTTAGCTGGGTCCTGTGGTTCTGCAGCATGTCTCTCACCTTGCAAAATCGGGGCAGGTGCTTTACTCAGGGTCAGCAGTTTCACCTCAGAGGCTGGACATCATTGAAAAAACTAGACATAGTATAAAAGTGACAATGACAACTGTGCAAAAATAGAAGGAAAAAAAAGGAGAAGGCTGAAAGTAAATGAAGTCTGTCTATAGGACTCTCACAGAAGAGCATGAATCATCAAAGAGGTTCCAGAGTCACAACCAGGAAGTATTTATGGCGATCAGTGGTGCAAAGGGTAATAATACAAACATAATAAAGAAGAGAAAGGAAGGCATACCAGAGATAAAGGAGGCCTAGCAGTAAATGAATAGGGAGATAAGCTTTAATGATTATGCTCAAATGACTGAGCTATTGATGGCAAAATGGCTGAGCTTTGGAACTGCTTTTTAAAACTGGCCTTTAAGAAGATAAATAAGGATAATTAAACAGTAATGAAGACCCATTTCATTAAAAAAAAAAGAAGAAAACAAATAAATAGGCAAGGTCTTAGATGATGTGTTAGCCAGTGTTAATGGAAGTAGTGATGAATTCGTCAAAATATGGTAGCTTTCCTTTGGAATGGTGAAGAATAATGAGAAAGAGAGAGAGGAGGAGAGAGATGGGGAGGAAAGAGACAGAGAAAGAGACAGACAGACAGACACTGGAGTAAAGGCTGCATATCCGGTCCTCACTTGCTCAGAGTATAGTTGACAGAGATATCCCAGATTCATTCTCTTGTCTTATTTTAGCCACTGTTGTCAGAATCCTTACCTCAGGAACCTCTCTATCAGAACTACCAGTTAGAAGCCACACATGCTTTCTCTCTTCTTCCTGTTTCATCTATGGTCCAGTGTTGCTAATGTATAGTAAAAATAAAATAAAAAATAGTTTAGGAGAGGCATTGTTCTGTATACTTCACAGAACAAGAGCCCCTGAATAATTAATTTCTAAATAGAATTAGTCTTAAGCCTATTCCAAGCATAATACTTGCCCATAATAAGTATTCCATAAACATTTGTTGGATAAATAAATGAATTAGGAAAACTACATTGCTAACAAATACTAGAACATTTGAGAGGGTAAATATATGAACATCTATGAGGTATTAGAGCTGGGAGCTACACACAGCATAAATCTATAAAGCTTTTTCATGTTAGACCAACTTAATTGATTTTTTGTTTTGAAAATTGGAAAATAGTGGACAAAAAGAATGCACTAGATATATTATTACATCTAAATACATCCAGACATTAATGGAAGAATTGATAGCAGGTCTCATGAAATCTAGTTCAGAAAATGAATTCAAATTGACTTGAATGTGTCAAATTGATTGAAAACTGCCTAAAGGACTGAAAGTGTAATGATAAATAGCAATGTATTGAATCTATACGAGGGTGGGGATCTATGTTCAGCATGGTCTTATTTAACATCTTCACTAATTACCTGGGAAAGGATGTAAACAATACATTCATTAAATTTGTAGAAGCGAATGAGAGGTGTTTTTAAGCACTGGGTAGGGCGGAGGACAATATGCAGGGAACTAACCTGCTCAAGAACAGAATGATGTTAATAATTTGATGAAAATCCGCTAATGGCCTGGCAGTGTTTCTTCCATGCAGAGCACGATCCCAGGCACTATAGGCAATTAAAAGATGAGTTAAAGTGTCTCGGCAGACGGAATGCAAACAACTAAGTATACCATGAGGGAAGATGAAGGACGTGCTGCATTAGAGGTGCAGGCAAACTGCTATGGAAGCAAAGAAATGATGAAATTCTAAAGAGAACAGTCAGGACTGCAAATTCACGTTGTTACACTGAGAAAAACAACTGGAGCCAGAAACATCCCGGAGAAGTAGCTAGGGTTAGATAAAGGATAATGTCGTGGGCTACCAAGAACCAACAAGACAGGGATATTTTTCTTCAAGCACGACATGTGAGTCACAGATAACGGAGCTGGGACATTGGGCTCAGCCAGTGCAAACTCACTGCTCAGCAGGACCTTTCCTTTTTTTTTTTTTTTTCCTACTATTTTTCTGTCTTGTGTGAAGGTGAACTACTAGGTACTGTTTTAAATTTACTTTTAAGTTATGATCTAAGGATCAGCACTATGGAAACACATAATTGTATAAGAAAGTATTGCATGGAAAGAGCATTATTTATTTTATCATATTAAACAAATGGCAACAATCTAATGTTGAATAGTAGGGGGAAATTTACAAAACATTCCTGCCTGTACTTGACAGGACATTCTCCAGCCACTAATGGGTGTTTATGCAGAATTAGAACAGGAAAAAATGCCCATATTTTAATGTTAGATGAGAAAACTGGGATGTAAAATGTACCGTAGAGTGTGATCAAAAGCAAAAAGCTAGAGCATTTTTAGCAACAAAATACACTGGTGGCTGTCTTTGTGTAGGGGGAGAGAGTAGGCTAGAAAATCGTATTTGCTGAGTCCAACCAACTAATTTGTTCATGTTTCTTCCTGTAGTAAAGGTTTTTATTTGCATTGTAATATATGTTTTGGCCGGATGCGGTGGCTCAGGCCTGTAATCCCAGCACTTTGGGAGGCTGAGGCACATGCATCACTTGAGTTCAGGAGTTTGAGACCATCCTGGCCAACATGGTGAAACCCTGTCTCTACTAAAATACAAAAATTAGCCAGGTGTGGTGGTGCATGCCTGTAATCCCAGCTACTCCAAAGGCTGAGGCATGGGAATCGCTTGAATCTGGGAAGCGGAGGTTGCAGTGAGCTGAGATCATGCTACTGCGCTCCAGCCTGGGTGACAGAGTGAAACTCCGTTTCAAAAAAATAAATAAGTAGATAAAATAAAAATTTAAAAATATATGTATGTATATGCGTGTGTGTGTGTATGCATTATATATGTTTTGATGAGCCTCTAATAAAGGTACTTAAGGAAAGTATAATGATTTACTTATGTGGTTATTTTTTTGGAAAAAAATCAAGGTTCCTAATTATCAAGAGATATTAGTTGTCTTGACGATCAATGTATATTAAGCACACCTGGAATACCAAATGAATTTGGCTGTTTTATAAAGATATAACCCAATGAGTAAAAGACAAGGATTGTATGATGACGTTATAGCCACAGCAGTCAGGGAGGAGCTGACCAGACACACAAACTCGCACATTCATGCACACAGGCATACCTCAGTAATGAAACCACGTACCCTTAGGGACTGAGAGCCAATCCCGGGGAGAGGTTTATAAACGCCAAAACACATAAGGTAGGCAGAGATCCCAGACTCATTTTATTTAGTATTTTTCAATCTGGTTGAGAGCATTGGGTAGAAGGACACTCCTAAATGAAGCTGAAAGCAGCAGCAGTATATCTAGAGGTGACAGCCAGTGCTGTAAAATCTCCCTGAAACAATGTTGGCGCCATGGCTGTGTTTCTCTTTTCTCCTTGTCTGTCTCTGGTCCAGGTTGCACTGCGCTCTTCCCTTTAATTCTTATTCTTTTTGCTGGCCTCAGTCTTAGGGGAAGTGAACTATGTACCCAGGTGTGTATCTGGCATTTCTCTAGAAGTTTGTTTTAAAATAATTTTATCTATCATGTAATTCTTTTCATACGGAGAGAAACCTTTCCATATTCTTTATCAAGATACTTTATCGTGAAAATAATCAAATATATGCAAAAACTAAGAGAATGGTATAACGACCCCTCGTATACCATCACTTAGATACAGTGAGTACCAAGATTTTGCCACACTTGCGTCATCTATCATTTTCTTCTTTTTGGTCAAAGTAAAAATCTCAGACATGTCATTTTGTAATATTGGGGTAAAGGGGTTTAGGGTGCCCTCAGCTCCCCTGAGAGAACGTTTCTGCAGGTTCTTGGTCTCCTGCCCTCTCAAGAATGAGAGAAGGGACCACGGCGCAGTGCACAGTAAATGCAGGACTCAAAAGTGTTTGTAGAAAGTGATTTATTTAGAGAGAGAGAGAAACAGGAGACAGAGTGAGAAAGAAACACCTAACTCTCACACTGAGTGAGAAAATCCAGAAAGATGGAATCCAGGAGAGGAAAGCAGCTTCCACACTGAGTGGAAGGGAATAGAGA
>CAUYNB010047587.1:0-47500 GCA_963574225.1 Lagothrix lagotricha
GATTTGTTATTTTCCCATAAAAATAGAATGCCATCCGGGTCACGACACCTCAAAAAAAACAAAGTAAAATAAAATGCCACCTTTATCATATTAGTATGTAAGTTTTCTTTCCTTTTTTGAGACAGGGTCTCATTCTGTCACCTAGGCTGGAGTGCAATGGTAAGACCATGGCTCACGGCAGCCTAGATCTCCCAGGCTCAACTTATCTTCCCATCTCAGCCTCCTGAGTGGCTAGGACTACAGGTATGCACCACCAAACCCAGCTAATTTTTTATTTTTTGTAGAGACAGGGATCTCACTCTGCTGTCCAGGCTGATCTTGAACTGGGCTCAAGTGATCCTCCTGCATCAGCCTCTCAAAGTGCTGGGATTACAGGCATGCACCACCGTGCCCGGCCCACGTCAGTTTTCATAGGTACTTGGATCTAGTCTGGACTCTATCCCTGATTGTTTATTCATTCCTAAATATATTTTTCCATGTGATCTTTGGAACGATTTCATTGAACTCCCCACCCCCAGCCCCAAATCTTATGGGGACTACTATAAACTGTTTAATAAGCCCTTTCCCCCTCTGTGTGGGAATTTGGCCTTTCATTAAATTTCTAGTCGTTTCTCTGGCACCCTGATAAGGATAGTATGGTAACTATGTTACAGCATTGCTTGTGGTAAAAATGATTTCACTGGTAAATTGCATCTGGACTGGGAAAAACTATAAGTATCCAATGGACATACTGCATTTTAGGTGCAATGACATAAGAGGTATATGTCTTAGGAAGCTTGTAAGGTATACCTGTGGGTACTAGGTCATAAAAGTTTTTTTTCATATTTTTTTGAGACAGAGTTTCTCTCTCGTTGCCCAGACTGGAGTGCAATGGCAAGATCTCGGGTCACCAAAACCTCCATCTCCTGGGTTCAAGCAATTCTCCTCCTTCAACCTCCCAAGTAGCGGGGATTACAAGCATGTGCCACCACGCCTGGGTAATTTTGTATTTTTAGTAAAGATGGGGTTTCTCCATGTTGGTCAGACTGCTCTCGAACTCCCGACCTCAGGTGATCCACCTGCCTCGGCCTCCCAAAGTGCTGGGATTACAAGTGTGAGCCACTGCACCTGGCCCTGGGTCATAAAACTTTTAAAACTAGGTGTCTCGTGCACTTGCATGATGTGAATCTCACATCTCCTCATCACCTAAGCTGTATTGCTGTGTGGACTGCTACAGGGTTTCCTGTGGAATGCCTGGCACTAGCCTACTACATGCTGCTTCCTATCCTGTATTTGTCTAAGTGAATATGCCAAATGTGGGCTAATGACTTTCTAAGTCTGAATGTTTAACTTAAGACACGATGTAACTCTATAAAGTGTACAATAATACACATTTGGGGATAAGGATTGAAATACTTATAGTACTAGGTTTTCCCATTCAGTAGTATGTATTCAGGATACATACATAAAGGCAACAAATGTTTTTCATTTTCTTCATTTGAGCTTTGCACTTTAATAACAAATTTAATAATTTAATAACTGTTTAATAACAAATTTAACAATTTGTGGCTGGGCGCACCTGTAATCCCAGCACTTTGGGAGGCCAAGGTGGGCGGATCATGAGGTCAGGAGATCAAGACCATCCTGGCCAACACGGTGAAACCTGGTCTCTACTAAAAATACACACACAAAAAAAAAAATTAGCTGGGCGTGGTGGCACATGCCTGTAATCCCAGCTACTTGGGAAGCTGAAGCAGGAAAATTGCTTGAACCAGGACCCGTGAGGCAGAGGTTGCAGTGAGCCAAGATCACGCCACTGCACTCCAGCCTGGGCTACAGAGCGAGACTGTCTCAAAAAACAAAACACTAAAAAACAAAACACAATTTGTTATTAAATGTAGTATAAATTACCTTAAGAAAAACCAAAGCATACAAACCATACTTTAAAATGTTAAATTTTATTAAAAGTTTGATTAGAAATATATGTGTATGCCTTTACAAAAACAGGTTTGAATCTTTGCCTACATTCATTGTTGAAGGAAATGCTAAATTTCAGCTGGAAGTTAGTGAAAATAATGTATCAATAGCTTTGTTAGAGTATTTGAAAATAAACCCATGTCCCTTTTTAAGTTTTTTAAAAAAAGAACATTTTTCCATTGTGACCTCTTTTTTGTTGTTGTTTTTTGAGACGAAGTTTGTCTCTTGTTGCCCAGGCTGGAGTGCAATGATGCGATCTTGGCTCAATGCAACCTCCGCCTCCTGGGTTCAAGTGATTCTCCTGCCTCAGCCTCCTGAGTAGCTGGGATTACAGGGATGTGCCTCAACACCCGGCTAATTTTGTATTTTTAGTAGATAGGGGTTTCTCCATGTTTGTCAGGCTGGTCTCAAACTCACAACCTCAAGTGATCCGCCCACCTCGGTCTCCCAAAGTGCTGAAATTACAGGCATGAGCCACCGCACCCGGCCCATTGTGACCTGTTTGCACTTGATTTTCTTGTGAGTATCAAATAGAATGCTTAACTTATCTGACATTATCAGGGATCCCAATGTCCCATATAAATAAATTCTGAAGGTGACTTAGCACTAACACTTTTATGATAATTACATTAAACTACCATTTTTCTTCCCTTATTGCACAGATTACTGAAAGTGATTTTTAGCTTTTGTTAGGGGTGTCATGATTATTTTCAGCCTAGATCCCTTCTGTCACACTGCCCTTACACTTTAGCTCTTTGCTCTTCTATCCTCATTCACTTATGCAAATATTTATTGGACACCTACTTCATGCCAGGCAACATTCTGTGCAGCAGTCACAAAGCAAGGAAGTTACCTCATTGATTGCTTAATCATTTTACAACTTTGAAATTGCAGAGTACACCAGGAACAGTTATGTAACATCAAACTAGATATATATGGATTTTTTTTCCCTATACATACTTAAACCATACCCATAGGCTGGGTAAGGTGACTCACACAGGTAATCCCAGCACTTTGGGAGGCCGAGGTGGGTGGATCACGATGTCAGGAGTTCAAGACCAGCCTGGCCAACATGGTGAAACCCTGTTTCTACTAAAGATACAAAAAATTAGCCAAGCGTTGTGGCACAAACCTGTCATCCCAGCTACTCGGGAGGCTGAGGCAGGAGAATCGTTTGAACCCAGGAGGCAGAGGTTGCAGTGAGCTGAGATCACGCCATTGCACTCCAGCCTGGGCAACAGGACAAGACTCTGTCTCAAAAAAAAAAAAAAAACAAAAACCCTCACAAAAAACCACAACAACTATACCCATTAAACACTAACTCCCCATTCCTCTATATATACTTTAAATTTTTCCTAGTGATTGCAGCCATACTCTATAACAGTCTTAAAACTAGTATCTCGGGGCTAGGTGAGGTGGCTCACGCCTATTTCAAGCCCAGCACTTTGGGAGGCCGAGACAGGAATCACGAGGTCAGGAGTTCGAGACCAGCCTGACCAACATGGTGAAACCCCATCTCTACTATAAATACAAAAATTAGCCAGGCGTGCTGGTGCGAGCCTATAATCCCAGCTATTCAGGAGGCAGAGGCAGGAGAATTGCTTGAACTCAGAAGGAGGCTGCAGTGAGCCAAGATCTTGCCACTGCACTCTAGCCTGGTGACAGAGCAAGACTCCATCTCAAAAAAAAAAGCCATAAAAAAACTAGTACCTCAATTACTCATGTATCTATGCACTCACCTCTGAGGAGTGAATAGGTTAGTCATTTAAAAATAATTTTGTGTTGTAAATAATTGATTAATTAACCTTATTTTCCTTTGTAAAAAACCATATTTTTTTTTTTTTTTGAGATGGAGTCTTGCTCTGTTGCCCAGGCTGGAGTGCAGTGGTGTGATCTGTGCTCACTGCAACCTCTGCCTCCTGGGTTCAAGTGATTTCTCCTGCCTTAGCCTCCCAAGTACCTGGTATTACAGGCATCCACCATCACGCCCAGCTAATTTTTGTATTTTCAGTAGAGACAGGATTTTGCCATGTCGGCCATGCTGGTCTCGAACTCCTGACCTCGGGTGATCTACCCTCCTCAGCTTCCCAAAGTGCTGGAATTACAGGTGTGAGCCACTGCTTTGGCCTCTCCCCGTCTCTTATAATGGTTAGTGGGAGTAGAAATTGGCAAACCTTTTATTCCACTTTGTATGTTTGATTTTTTTGGAAGCTACCTGGAACTTTCTTGTTTTCTATATTCATTACTCCTATTGATAGTATAGTTCTCACCTTTTTCTTTTTTCAATTATTGAGCAGGCTCCCTAGCCAGAGTAGGCTCAGAGACTCCTCCCTGACCTTTTAATGTCAGTATCTGAATTCATAGAATACAAAAGTGCACTATTTTTTACCATTCATTTAATTTCAACTTAATTGGGAGGGAAAAAAACATTCACACACTAAAAATTAGCCCAAAGCATTAAATTTGACATCAGGGGTAGGCATATTTCAAACTACTAAACCTTTATTTTTCATTACAAATGCTGGGCTTTTAATTGCCGCAGCAAACCAATTTGTATTTGTGCACAATAGTTCAAGTTGCTATGCAATTCAAAATATTCTAACACTGATAAGCAATGACATCCTAAACAAACAAGGGCCAGGCTTGGTGGCACACAGATCTAGTTTCAGCTACTCTTGAGGGCAAAGCAATAGGATTGCTTGAACTCATGAGTCCCAAGTTTATGCTGGGCACTATCTTGCCTATGCTGGAGTCCCAACTCTAGCACAGCCAACATAGTGCCCAGCATAAAATTGTTTTGTTGGTTTTAGGAAAGTTCCTCTCACATCCTCTCTCCAGATTACCACTCCACAAGGTAACCACTAATAGGAGATTGGTGCATATTCTTACAGATCTTATTCTATGCACAACATTGTAATTTAAACGCCAAATACTTTGCCAGGCATGGTGACTCATGCCTGTAATTCCAACACTTTTTGAGGCTGAGACAAGTGGATTTTCTTGAGACCAGGAGTCTGAGACCAGCCAGGGCAACATGGCAAAGCCCCATTTCTACAAACCAATACAAAAGTTAGCCAGGTGTGGAGGCGTGTGCCTGTAGACCCAGCTGTTTGGGAGGCTGAAGTGGGAGAATTGCTTGAGCCCAGCAGGTTGAGGCTGCAGTGAGCTGTGATCACACCACTGCACTCCAGCTTGGGTGACAGACACCCTGTCTCAACACAAAAACACCAGCAACTTTCACACAGGTGTTTCTCAGAAGACAGACTGCAGGTTTTTCAGATTTATTTTAGGGCTCCAGGACCCAAATAAGATTAAGTAGGAACCATAGCTGTAAGGAGTTAAGAGAACCAACAGCAGCAGTTTTTCTTACCTATCAGTTGAAAACAGTTAGATCTTTTTTTTTTCTGAGACGGAGTCTGGCTCTGTTGTCCAGGCTAGGGTGCAGTGGTACAATCTCGGTTCACTGTAACATCTGCCTCTTGAGTTCAAGAGATTCTCCTGCCTCAGCCTCCTGAGTAGCTGGAATTACAGGCGTCCACCACCACACCAAGCTATTTTTATATTTTTAGTAGAGACAGCATTTCACCGTGTTGGCCAGGCTGGTCTGGAACTCCTGACCTCAGGTGATCCTGCCTTGGCCTCCCAGAGTGCTGGGATTACAGGATTGAGCCACTGCACCCAGCCACTTAGCTCTTAATAGTAAACAGAAAAATTGGAGGTCGAGAAATTATCTAAGCTTTTATTTCTATTTTGTGTAGTTATGCTCAAAATCACTTTCTGCCTCAGCGTCCCAATTGGTTGTTAACTACAGGTGCACACTACTGAGCTCAGCTCCCTAGTGACAAAATATACTTAAAAAGGACAGGTTGTTGAAAAAAAATTTTTTTTTGAGACGGAGTCTTGCTTTGTTGCCCAGGCTGAAGTCCAGTGGTGTAATCTCGGCTCACTGCAACCTGTCTTCTGGATTCAAGCCATTCTCCTGCCTCAGTCTCCCGAGTAGCTGGGACTACAGGGAGTATAGGCATGTGCCACCAAAACTGGCTAATTTTGTATTTTTAGTACAGATGGGGTTTCACCGGGTTAGCCAGGATGGTCTCGATCTCTTGACCTCGTGATCCTCCTGTCTCAGTCTCCTAAAGTACTGGGATTACAAGTGTGAGCCACTATGCCCGGCCAACACCTTTTGAGACCATTTTGGCCAGGCTGGTCTTGAATTCCTGACCTTGAGTGACCTTGGTTGACCTCCCAAAGTGCTGGGAATACAGGTATGAACCACCGTGCCCTTCTTTTTATTTTTGGGGAAATGGAGTCTTACTGGGTTGCCCAGCCTGGAGTGCAATGGCATGATCTTGGGTCACTGCAACCTCCGCCTCCCAGGAGCAAGTGATTCTCCTGCCTTAGCCTCCTTAGGCACCCGCCACGACGTCTAATTTTTGTATTTTTAGTAGAAATGGGGTTTCTTCACGTTGGCCAGCGTGGTCTTGAACTCTTGACCCTAGGTGATCCGCCCACCTTGGCCTCCCAAAGTGCTGGGATTATAGGCGTTGAGTCACTGTGCCTGGCCCCTAACACCTTTTTTAAAGGTCACTTGAAACATCCTCTTCTTATTTTACATTACAGTCATTTAAGTGTTTCCTACTAGAATATATTCAGACTTTGTGAAGATATTAACTACCTACCTTTCCTTCAGCATGGTGCTAGTACTGAATATTCTCAATATTTATAATTTGTTCTCCCCCAAAAGACAAGAAAAACAAGGGTTTTCAAAGACCAAAGTAGAGACAAGAAATAACATTCTGGTGTTAAAAAAATGTATTTTTTAAAATGAGAAGTATTGGGAAATTAAACCCAAGGATGGGTAAACTTTTGAATAAATATGTACCGGGGGGATGTGAGGGAAAAAAGAAAGACCAGTTCCTCAATTGTTGTATTTCTCCACTGTACCACAATAAAGAGACATTCCCATTTTCAAAGAAATGAACTTTTATTTGAGACTACTTTTCCCCACATGTATCTTCTAAGGATTCTATATTATATAATAACCTGCTTTATCCACTGTCCCAATACCAAAATTTCTAACAGCAAATTATACAACTGCTTTAGGTAATAAATAAGAGCTATCCTTCACTGATTAAGGGAATAAACTTCAATAAATTTTACAACAACAAAAAAAATCACACTTCAGTTTTTATGTTTTAACAGATGTATTTCAAATACAGCATGTTTTACAGGAGTCCACAAACTTTTCATCTCTTAAAAAAAAAGACTTAATTTTTAGGGTTCAAAAATTCCGTTCTTCAAAAGAAACGTCCAAGTGTTTTCTTCTATAGCTTCAAACTTTCTACACTCAACTACCTGACTGTTCCATGCCACCCCAGACAAACCTGACATGAATGAACTACTTCATGTGTTACTATCTTCCCTAAAATAAAGTTAAAAAATGAGCTACTCATAAATGCAGATCTCTAATACAGTATCTAACACAAAAGAAGCTATAAAAACACAATTTTTTCCTTATTTGATTAGCTAGAAGTTTATCTCGGTAAAAGCAAAAAAAATAAAATAAAATAAAAAAATTTACAAAGCGTTAACACTGGGGTTCCTGTTATACTTAAGACGTTTAACTACCCAAAATGACAATTACATCTTTAAGAGTATAATAAAAGGCGTGGAAAACAGCAACACAATTGACAGAAGTGTAGATGCTAAATAAACCAAAGTTTTTTTTTCTTAATGAGTAGGAAGAATCCGAAGCTTGGGGAAATCTCAGAATTAAAAAAAAAAAAAAAAAAAAGAGGAAAAAAATGTCCTTAATTGCAACCATTCCATTATCAATAGCGTCCTAAAAGAGAAAAAGCAGAAGTTAATAATTATAATCTGCCTAATATTTTTCCAACTATTAACTGTCACCTTCCACCTTCTACCCTAATATTCTAAAGTAAGCCATTAATTAGAAATCAGGTTTTTAATGCTACAAAATCAAAGTTCACATACTTGGGCTGTAGGAACGAGATCGTGATCGTGATCTATATCGACTATAATAAGGAGAAGGTGATCGTCTTCTGTAAGAAATGAAAGATTACTTAGCATACTATATAATCACTCAACTGAGGCAGATGAAAATAAAAATTTGTCATCATTCAAAATAATGATGTACCCTAAGATGGTAACTACTTAATATTAAGTTCTCTTTGGGCCAATGAGAACAGTAAGTATATGGCACAACAAAATAGTGGCATATACAGTTAACCTCTGTTCCCAAAGCATCATATATAATCTATTTTAAAAACCAAGTTTTCATTTGTATGTATCAAACATAAAAGTGCCAAGTAACACTACTATCATCCAATTAAGAACAGAAAGCTCAAGTTAAAACATTACCTGTACCGGTAATCATAGTCTTCATATCTGTCATACCCACGATCATATCCTCTATCATAGTAAGAATCTCGACGTCTGCCACCACCTCCACCTCCACCGCCGCCGCCTCCACCACCACCACCACCACTACTGCAGAAAAATGTAAAAAGTCTGCATTAGTTTGAGTAACTACTTTCTAGCACACTTTAATACAAACTGAATGGCTTAAAAAAGAGAAAAGAATGAACATCCCTTTTGTGCAAAACTGCTTTCATATCTCATTTTACTGACTCCCATGGTATTCTTCTGCTTTGCCTTCTTTTTCATTTCTCTGGGGCTCCTTTATCTGCTTTGCCTTCTTACTCACTGCATACATACCAAGAAGGCTTTCACAAAACTCTCAAAACTATTAACTGCCCAAATCATCAAAACCTTTTCAACAAATTGAAATGACGCAGCACTCTGTTGAGCAGCAGTATAAAAATGCTAAGATGCATCCCTACTGCTAAATGAGACAGGTAAAATAAATAAATAAAGTGCATTCCCTATGACTAAAAGGCAATAAACACCAAGAATTTTAAAGTGACTACCTCTGGACACCAAAGAGAATACTGAGGCTTTTATTCCCAAGAAACACCTCTGTGAATACTGCTTTTGGCTATAATACATTATTAAAACCCGTGTGTGTGTGTGTGTGTGTGTGTGTGTGTGTGTGTGTGTGTGTGTGTGTGTGTGTGTGTGTGTGTGTGTGTGTTTTTGACAGAGTCTCACTGTGTCGCCCAGGCTACAGTGCAGTGGCACAATCTTGGGTCACTGCCACCTTTGCCTCCCAGGTTCACGTGATTCTTGTGCCTCAGCTCCCGAGTAGCTGAAATTACATGTGTGTGTCACCACATCAGGCTAATTTTTGTATTTTTTTGTAGAGACAGGGTTTTGCCATGTTGCCCAGGCTGGTCTTGAACTCCTGGCCTCAAGTGTTCTGCCTGCCTCAGCCTCCCAAAGTGCTGGAATTAGAGCTGTGAGCCACTACACCAAGCCCCTATTTATGTTTTGATCATTGTTAAAACTGTAGTATCAGGCTGGGGCACAGTGGCTCATGCCTGTAATGTCAGCACTTTGGGAGGCTAAGGAGGGTGAATCACTTGAGCCCAAGTGTTTCAAGACCCACCCGGGCAATATAATGAGACCACTTCTCTTTAAAAATAAAAACATTAAGGCTGGACGCGGTGGCTCACGCTTGTAATCCCAACACTTTGGGAAGCCGAGATGGGCGTAACACAAGGTCAGGACATTGAGACCATCCTGGCCAACATAGTGAAACCCTGTTTCTATTTAAAAAATTAAAAAAATAAAATTAGCCAGGTGTATCCCAGCTACTCGGGAGGCTGAGGCAAGAGAACTACTTGAACCCGGAGGCGGAGGTTGCAGTAAGCTGAGATCACGCCATTGCACTCCATCCTGGGCGACAGACTCTGTCTCAAAAAAAAAAAAAAAAAAAGCGTGATGGTATACACCTGCAGTTCCAGCTACTTGGAGGCTGAGGTGGGAGGATTGCTTCAGCCTAGGCAGCAGCAGTGGTTGCAGTGAGCCAAGGTTGCTCACAAGGTGCTACAGGTTTTTTTTATAACCTGCCCCCAATCTTATTCCTTAGCTTATGAGGTGCGACCTTGGCTCAGTGCAACCTCTGCTTCCCCGGCCGAAGCAATCCTCCCACCTCAGCCTCCCAAGTAGCTAGGACTACAGGTGCATGCCACCGTATTTTTAGTAGAGATGGGGTTTCACCATGTTGTCTAAGCTGGTCACAAACTCCTGGGCTCAAGTGATCTGCCCACCTCAGCGTCCCAGTGCTGGGATTACAGGTTTTGAGCCACCATGCCCAGCCTACTGTGGCATCTTTTAACATTTTTAACAAATGCTAAAATCAATAAAATCTGTCTTATACACAGAGGCTTCCCCAGGTCACATAAGAACAAAAAGAGAATTAATATTTAAACAGCACACGGGCCGGATATGGTGGCTCACATCTGTAATCCCAGCACTTTGGGAGGCTGAGGCAGACGGATCATTAGGTCAGGAGATTGAGATCAACCTGGCCAACACAGTGAAACCCTGTCTCTACTAAAACTACAAAAAAGCTGGGTGTGGTGGCAGGTGCCTGTAATCCCAGCTACTCAGGAGACTGAGGTGGGAGAATCACTTGAACCCGGGAGGCAGAGGCTGCAGTGAACCCAGATCACGCCATTGCACTCCAGGGTTGGCAAGAGTGCGAGACTCCATCTCAAAAAAAATAAATAAATAAAAAATAAGCACCATATGCTATTTTTCTAGTATCAAATAATTTTTCTGCTTGTATAGTACCAAGAGCTGAGCGAGATTTGGGGGAAAAAAGCCAGGATGCACTTTTGATAGTTTTAATTTATTCTGTTCCTTAAATACATGTGTGTAAAAATATTAAGTGTGTAAAAATAAAGACTGGCTGAGGCAGGTGGATTGCTTGAGCGCAGGAGTTCAAGACCCGCCTGTACAACATAGTGAGATCTCATCTCTAAAAAACAAACAAACAAAAAATGCATTTAACTTTCAACTCTATCCTGGCACGGTGGCTGACACCTGTAATCCTACACTTTGGGAGGTCAAGGTGGGCAGATCACTTTAGCCCACAATTTCAAGACCAGTCTGGGCAACAAAGCAAAATCCCACAAGGCAAAACCCCATCTCTACAAAAAATACAGAAATCAGCTAAGCGTGGTGGCATGTGCCTGTAGTCCCAGCTACCTAGGAGGCTGAGGTGGGAGGACTGTTTAACCCAGCAAGCAGAGGTTATAGCGAGCCAAGGGGCTCCACAGCACCCCAGCCTGGGTCACGGAGTGAGACCCTATCTTAATCCCACCCCACATTGCCAAAATCAATTTTAATTACAGGAAAAAAAAAATTTTCTTTTCTAAATAATCAAAATTTTGCACATATTTCTGGTGGATTTCTTAAGTTTAGCTTAGGAAACTTGAACTCTTACTGGGTTGGTCTGCCCATGTAGATGCCTGGTGTAGGTGTGTGCGCTCTCTTGGTAATAGAATAATCCACTCGAATTCTTCTACCATCCAGCTCCATTCCATTTGCCCTTTCCATTGCCTATAAAGGAGAACAGGCGCAGAAAGTTATGTATAATTAACCAGTCTTGAAGTAATCATTACTCAAAATTAAGCACAAAGTATTTGTAGTCCAAATAAACTCATGATTTTGAAAATGATAGCAATGTAGCTTGTACAGGGCATTGTATAGACAATTCTAGACCTCAACAATGTCCAGAAACATTTTAATTTACTCAGTACAAACAGTAGTTAACAAAGTTTCCCAAATAATTTTACACTTCTGATTCAATTTCCACTCCCTACTCCATGAGATTAACAAGAGAAGTGGAGACTGAAGTCTCTTCAAGACAAATTTTTTGTAGGCTGTCCAGGTAGACTGCCATTTCATACCTTCTAGTCTCCAGCAATTTCACTTACAAAGACTGACTTCAGAACATTAAAAAGGGTTAGCTAAGCTTTAAACAGGTTCTTTCTATAATGTGCCCCCAATAGTTTGCAGTCTAATATACTGATAAGACTCAGTGAGCAGCCAAGAAAAAATGATATGAAGAGACAAGTACAAATTTATGGTAATGCCTTTTAGCCTTTTACTGACACTGAATTAATAGAAGTACAATAAAGTAATAAAACTACACAGTTTTTATGCATCCACAAATATTTCTCCAGAAGAGTCCCCCATAAACTAAAGGTCATTAAAAAAAGAGACAGAAGGCCGGGCGTGGTGGCTCACGCCTGTAATCCAAGCACTTTGGAGGCCAAGGCGGGCGGATCACCTGAGGTCGGGAGTTCAAGACCGGCCTGACCAACATGGTGAAACACCGTCTTAAAAAAAAAAAAGAGACAGAGTCTCACTCCATTGCCCACGCTGGCTGGCAGTGGCAAGATCATAGTTCACTGGTCTCAAATTTCTCAGCTTATGCAATCCTTCAGCCTTAATCTCCCGAGTAGCTAGGACCTGTGCCACCATGCTCGGCTAATTAAAACAAAAAATTTTGGTAGAGAAGGGGTCTAAACAGTATTCCATTCAATGGACTGCATGGATTCCATCCATCCATCCTACATGGAGTCCCACTCTGTCACCAGGTTGGAGTGCAGTGGCACAATCTCAGCTCACTGCAACCTCGGCCTCCCAGGTTTAAGTGATTCTCCTGCCTCAGCCTCCCGAGTAGCTAGGACTACAGGCGCACGACAGCTAAATTTTTGTATTTTTAGTAGAGACAGGATTTCACCATGTTGGCCAGGATGGTCTTGATTTCTTGACTTCATGATCTGTTCATTTCAGCCTCTCAAAGTGCTGTGATTACAGGTGTGAGCCACAGCACCCGGCCTGCATGCATTTATTTTGTAGAGACAGGGTCTCGATATGTTGCCTAGGCTGGTCTCTAACTCGTGGCCTTAAATGGCATTTTCCCACCTTAGCCTCCCAAATTGCATGAACCACCTTTCCCAGCTTAATTCTCGAAGATCAAGAGATTTCTCTTTGATCTCTTTCAAAAGAACAACTCTGAGAGTATTATTTGTATCTGGGACAAGTAATACCCTCAGAGTATTAAAAAAACTACCCAATTTTTTTCCTATTCTCTCACATACACACATATATATTTGTAGAGACCAAGTCTCCCTGTGTTTTCCCAGGCTGGTCTCAAAACTCCTGGGCTCAAGTGATCCTTTTGCCAAAGTGCTAGGATTAGAGGCGTGAGCCACCACACCTGGCCAAGTTTTTAAAGAGAACATTTTATCACATAAATGTCTGCAAAAGCAAAACTGCAACAAATTTAACAAATTTTCCATTTGAAGTTTCAACAATCAAAATCCTCAAAGTTGATCTCCCCCCACCTCATCCTAAGCCTCAAAAAAAGAAAAAAAAATCTCTTAAGTACTTCTAACAGGGTGAGGAGCTTATATATTTATCTTAACCATATATACACTATCAATTTTGACACTTCAGTGAAATTTTCGGAATCAGGGAGAAGTTAGTCAAAAAGGAATAAAAACTTTTAAAAGATTTAAAAAAATCACTTTAGCCAAGTGCAGGGGAGCTCATGCCTGTAATCCTAGGACTTTGGGGAGGCCAAGGAGGGCAGATCATTTGAGGTCCGGAGTTTAAGGCCAGCCTGGGCAACAGGGCGACCAAAAAAAAAAAAAAAATACAAAAATTAGCCAAGGTGATGTGCACCTGTTGTCTCAACTACTCAGGAGGCTGAGGTGGAAGGATCACTTGAGCCTGGGAGGCAGAAGTCGCAGTAAGCTGAGATGGTGCCACCACACTCCATGCAGCCTAGGCGACAGGGCAAAGAATGAGACCTCGTCTCAGAATTAAAAAAAAAAAAAAAAATCACTTCAGAAGGCCTGTCCCTAAAGACTGGGGGCAGTCTCAGCCATAGAGAAGAAATCATACAACACGCCTGTTAGGTGAGGATTCAGCCTGGGCAACTGAAAAGAGAAACTGCAATTTAGCTGACATGCCTAGTCAAGCCACTCCTTAAGTTAACACATTGCCACCTAGTGAACTTAAAGGAACACTAAGTAATTGCTCCTGTCTTTAAAGTTGCCATTTTATTTATTTATTTATTTTTGGGAAACGGAGTCTCACTCTGTTGCCCAGTGCAGTGGCAAGAACTCCGATCCTGCAACCTCCGCCTCCCAGGTTCAAGCAATTCTCCTGCCTCAGCCTCCAGAGTAGCTGGGATTACAGGCACATACCACCATGCCCAGCTGATTTTTGTATTTTACTTAGAAATGGGGTTTCACCATGTTGGCCAGGCTGATCTCAAACTCCTGACCTCAGGTGATCCACCTGCCTCGGACTCCCAAAGTGCTGGCTAGGATTACAGGCTTGAGCCACTGCACCCAGCCTGCCATTTTAGCTTTATTTAGAAGTGTAAGTCAGAGAGGGGGAATCCAGAGATAAACATGTTTCACATTAAAAAAAAAATTAAACTGTGTTCTTGTTTGCACTTTGCAACTTTTATTTCAGGTCAGATATCCTAGTATTTCTAAATTGACACCTTTCTTAATTGAGAACAGAAATATACAAATAACAAATGTGTAACAGTAAAAAAAAAAAAAAAAAAAAAAGCCACAAAACGAACGAATTTAAGGCATTAATGTGCCTATGACATAAACAACTTAAAAACTGAAGTACTAGTTTGCTAGAGTTATCCAGGGTTTCTCAATCTTAGCACTATTGACATTTTCGGCCTACTGAAGCCATGTTATGGGGTGCCAGATTGTATACTGTATGGTATATAGCAGTGTCCCTGGCTTCTACCCACTAGATGCCAAGAGGTTATTGTTTCTGAAAGATAGCCTATTAAAGTCTAATAAAACTTATAGATAGATACAAATATATATATTTTAATTTAGAAGACCGAAGAAAAGGTGTAATAAAACTTTAATAATGAGCTTTAAATTCCTTAAAATGCAATTTTCTAAATCAATTATCATCAACTTTTAGTAAAGAGAAAGTGAGCCTAGGCCAGGTATGGTGGCTCACATCAGTAATTCTAGCACCTTGGAAGGCCAACACAGGAAGAAGGCTTGAGGCCAGCAGTTCCGAGATCAGCTCAGGCAACACAGCAAGACTCCCTGCAAAAATTTAAAGCAAGCCTACCACTTCCTTTATAATACCTAATATGTTAGAATATCATTATTTCAAACCACTAACATTGATTAGCTCATTCTATTAGGCAAGTTAAGAAATAGCACTAAAGGCCTTTCGTGGTGGCTCACACCTGTAATCCCAGCACTTTTGGGAGGCTGAGGCAGGAGGATCACCTGAAGTCAAGAGTTCAAGACCAGCCTGAGGCCAACATGGTGAAATCACATGTCTACCAAAAATACAAAAAAAATTAGCTCAGCGTGGTGACGCATGCCTGTAGTCCTAGCTACTCAGGGAGCCAAGATCGTCCCACTGCACTCCAGCCTGGGTGACAGGGGAAGACTCCATCTCAAAAAAAAAAAAAAAAAAAAAAAAGCATACTAAAAAGTGTCAATTCTTTTCATGTACTATTTTTCAATTACTGAACAGAATGACACACGAATATTTAGAAAATAGAAAAATGTTCCTTCCTCATTATAGACACAAAATTAAATATATCAAACCTAAACATCACAGATTTTCAAAAGTTAATTTAATTATCTGCTTAGAGCATTAATATGGCTTATTCAAAAGAGAACACTTATACAATACACTTTTTCCATTAACTTAAACAAGCATAGATCACTTCACATGGCCAGATTTCAGTTAGGATATGCCATGCCAGAGAGCATAACTGAAAAAAGCAAAACCATGGTCACTCCAACTGTAACCCTGAGAGGCAGAGTTTCAATCAGGTCAGAATTAGAAAGAACACAACAGGCCAGGTATGGTGGCACATGCCTGGAAACCCAACAGTCTGGGAGGATCACTTGAGGCCAGGAGTTTGAGAGCGGCCTGGGCAACATAGTGAGACCTCATCTCTCAACAAAATATTATCTGGGCATGGTGGCCCACACCTGTAGTCCCTGTTACTCAGGAGGCTGAGGTAGGAGGACTGCTTGAGCCCAGGAGGTCGAGGCTGCACTCCAGCCTGGGCAATAGCAAGATCAGCAAGATCAGCAAGATCCTATCTTGAAAAGAAAAAAAGAGGACACAATGCTAACGGAAATAAGTCTGTCAATCAACTTTTCACACTATTTCAGTACTATAATCAGGCACATAAAAGACAAATTTAAATTTACCTCCTTTGAGTCATCTATTCGCTCAAAATATACAAAAGCAAATCCTCGAGATCGCCCAGTTCGCTGATCATAAACCACATTGACACCACTCAATGGTCCATATCGAGAAAATACTTCACGAAGATCTCTCTCTGTTGTATACAAACTGAGGCCAAACACTCCAAGGCAAGTGTTGGGATCTGGATTTGCCTATTGAATAAAAACATTAAGACCAAATTAAAACCAAAATTAAAAAAACACAGAAATGCTTTGTTTAGAACACCTCATCCAATACACAATAAATACAATGTTTCTAGTTATTTGGAGATAAGATTTTAAGAGAACTAAAGCAGATGAGCCATAGTTTACAATTCATAGTGCCCTCAAGGCCTTCTTTGGGATATGCTTTCTGTCTATAGCCTGAATTAAAACATTCCTACTCTCCATCCCAGCAATTTTAATAATGTATCCTAAAAATGTTGTCGTCCCAGCACTTTGGGAGGCTGAGGCAGGTGGATCACCTGAGGTTAGGAGTTCAAGACCAGCCTGGCCAACATGGTGAAACCCAATCTCTACTAAAAATACAAAAATTAGCTGGGCATGGTGGCGGGCACCTGTAATCCCAGCTAACTCCAGAGGCTGAGGCAGGAGAACTGCTTGAGGGACGAGGAGGTTGCAGCAAGCCAAGATAGCACCATTGCAGTCCAGCCTAGGCAACAACAGTGAACTGCATGTAAAAAAAAAAAAAAAAAAAACACTATCCTTAGTTTAATTCCATCTTTCTAATTTATTCAAATGCTTCACATCCCTTACAGATTTGTACCTAATTTAACTCATCTGTAATTGTTAATTTAGACCCCCTCTCCTCTATTTTCTTTTTTTTTTTTTTTCCTGAAACAGGGTCACACTCTGTTGCCCAAGCTAAAGTTTAGTGGCCTAATCACGGCTCACTGCAGCCTGGGCCTCCTTGGGCTCAGGCAGTCCTCCCATCTCAGCCTCCCAAGTAGTTGGGATTACAGATGTGAGCCAATATGCCTGGCCCATTTTCATTCTTTAGCAAGGATATTATTTCAGTGTTCCCAAAACCCAGATTTTAGGAATAAATTTACAGATTTCAAAACATTAAATAATGACATACTCCACCACAATTAAGTTAGTCAGTATCCTGTGGGAGAAGCATAGCACAGCATGTTAACATGCTCTAAGAACTTTAGTCAGGCAGCCTGGTTGAAACCTAGACTGCCAGTTAGCAAAAACTAAACCAAAACCCCTTCAATGTCATGCATCCAAGAAGCACTTTCTTTCTTTCTTTTTTTTTTTCTTTTGAGATGGAGTCTTAGACTGCCACCCTGGCTGAAGTGCAGTGGCGCAATCTCAGCTCACTGCAATCTCTGCCTCCTGGGTTCAAGCAATTCTCCTGCCTCAGCCTCCTGAGTAGCTGGGACTACAGGCGTGACCCACCACTCCCAACTATTTTTTTTGGTATTTTTAGTAGAGATGAGATTTCACCATGTTGGCCAGGATGGTCTCTATCTCCTGACCTCGTGATTTACCCACCTCAGCCTCCCAAAGTGCTGGGATTACAGGCGTGAGCCACTTCGCCCAGCCCCTCAATTTCTTTACCTATAACATGACAGCCTGCCTCATAGAGATGTTAAGAGTCTTAAATGTACTGAATAAAAGTGTTATGATTACTACAAAGGTTTTAGTATTTCTTTGACACGTTACCCCATCATAAAACCTTGAACATACCCCAATATTCCCAACTCAGTTTATGCTTCTCATTTTAATTCTTAGAACGTATTTCTTCCCAAATTTCATCTTCTTTTATTTTTGAGACAGAGTCTCACTCTGTCGCCCAGGCCAGTCTGGAATACAGTGGCTAAATCTTGGCTCACTGCAAACTCCACCTCCTGAGTTCAACAGATTCTCCTGCCTCAGCCTCCTGAGTAGCTGGATTACAGGCGTAAGCCACCACGCCCAGCTAATTTTTGTATTTTTAGTAGAGACGGAGTTTCACCATGTTGGCCAGGATGGTCTGGAACTCCTGACCTCAGGTGATCCATCTACCTCGGCCTTCCAAAATGCTGGGATTACAGGTGTGAGCTTTTTAACTACTTTAACACTCAAAAGTGATAAAAAGAAAAATATACTCCTGGTCAGGCACGGTAGCTCACACCTGTAACCCCAGCACTTTGGGAGGCCAAGGAGGGGGGATCAGCTGAGATCAGGAGTTTGAGATGAGGCTGGTCAACATGGTAAAACTCTGTCTCTACTAAAAATACAAAAATCAGCCAGGCGTGGTGGTGGGCACCTGTAATCCCAGCTACTCAGGACAGTAAGGCAGGAGAATCACTTGAACCCAGGAGGTGGAGGCTGGAGTGAGCTGAGATCTCGCCATTGCACTCCAGCCTGGATGACAGAGCAAGACTTCGTCTCTCAAAACCAAACAAACAAAAAAGTAAGCTTACTAAGATGGTGGCATTTCCTTCATTTTGAAAGCTAACACCGCTTATTAAGAATGTTTCCGGCCGGGCGTGGTGGCTCACGCCTGTAATCCAAGCACTTTGGAGGCCAAGGCGGGTAGATCACCTGAGGTCAGGAGTTCAAGACCAGTCTGACCAACATGGTGAAACCCCGTCTTAAAAAAAAAATGTATATATATATATATAAAATAAATAAAAAATAATAATAAAAAAAAAGAATGTTTCCAGGGCCAGTAGCGGTGGCTCGTGCCTGTAATCCTGGCACTTTGGGAGGTCGAGGCGGGTGGATCACCTGAGGTCAGGAGTTCACGACCAGCCTGGCCAACATGGTAAAACCCCACCTCTACCAAAAACACAAAAAATTAGCTGGGCATGGTGGCGGGCACCTGTAATCCAGCTGCTCAGGACGCTGAGGCAGAAGAACAGTTTGAACACAGGAGGTGAAAGTTGCAGTGGGCAAAGATTCTGCCACTGCACTGCAGCCTGGGTGATAAGAGCAAAACTGTGTCTTAAAAAAAAAGAAAAGAAAAGAAAAGAAAAAAAAGAATGTTTCCAGAGTATCACTTCTAAACAATGGCCACGCTCTCCTAAAAGCAAGATAAGCCATGACTAAACACAGGGAAGAGAAAATAAGTCTTCATTAACTTTTATAAACCACATACCCTGCTGCCAGTATGTCTTCTCCGGTTAGACATTGGAGAATGGCTTCGGCTCCTTCGCCGCCGGTATTCTGGTGTGTATGATCTACTTCGAGATCGTCTCCTATGAGAGTGAGAATGGGATCTGGATCGAGTGTAACGTCTATGAGAATGCCTCCTTGACCTCGACCTTTGAGAGAAATATATTTAGGTAAAAATACTGTAACAAAATGGCTAACGTCGTTCCCTTTTCCAATGAGGTATACATATATATATCCCTACGTATTCTCAGGTCCTTCCTTGTTTCTGAGGAAACAGTATTCTTCCTCTTGTTCACTTTATCCCTTAAGTCACAACATCTTCCCCTCTGTTCTTAGTCAAGCCCCTCCACATTCACCCTTTTCATCTTACTTTACAAAAATTTTAAGGCCCCACTTTCTTTAAAAAGGGGGAAAAAAACACCCCAACTACTGTTACTAAATAAAATCCTTTGATTCTTAGCTAAGCGCACTGGCATGTGCTTATGTTCCCAGATACTTGGAAAGATAAGCAAGAAAATCACTTGAGCCCAGGAGGACAAGTCCAGCGCAGGGAACATAGCAAGACTCCACACCTCTATTTTAAAAAACTAAAAAACAAGCCTGGCACAATGGCGCACATCTGTAATCCCAGCACTTTTGGAGGCTGAGGCGGGCGGATCATGAGGTCAGGAGATTGAGACCAGTCTCTACTAAAAATACAAAAATCAGCCAGGCGTGGTGGCGTGTGCCAGCAGTCACAGCTACCTGGGAGGCTGAGGCAGGAGAATCGCCTGAACCTGGGAGGTGGAGGTTGCAGAAAGCCAAGATTGCACCACTGCACTCCAGCTTGGGTGACAAAGTGAGACCCCGTCTCAAAAATAAACAGACAGACAACCACAAGAACACAAAATCCTTTTTGATTTCCCGCTACCTTCTACATATGGTTTTTTTTTTTTTTTTTTTTTTTTTTTTTTAGGAAGGGTCTTACATTGTTGCCCAGGCTGCAGTGCAGTGGCATGATCTCAGCTCACTGCAACCTCTGTCTCCTGGGCTCAAGCAATTCTCCCACCTCAGCTTCCCAGATAGCTAGGACTACAGGCATGCACTACCACACCTGGCTAATTGATATATATATATATATATATATATATATATATATTTTTTTTAGAGATAAGGTTTCGCCATGTTGCTTAGGCTGGTCTTGAACTCCTGGGCTTAAGCAATTTGCCCACCTGGGACTCCCCAAGTGTTGGAATTACAGGCGTGAGCCATGTGCCAGACCAATTTTTGTATTTTTAGTAGAATCAGAGTTTTGCCAAGTTGCCCAGGCTGGTCTTGAACTCCTGATCTCAAGTGATCCACTCACCTTGGCCACCCAAAGTTCTGAGATTATAGGTGTGAGCCATTGTGCCCGATGCTTAAAACTTTTATCCTACCCCAGTACAGCTGGGCCATTTGACACTGAACTTTGCATTGGTTCACTGTAGCATTTTTGTTGTCCGTGATGGTGGGGCTCTGAATCAGCTGAGGACTTTTCTGCCCAATTACATCTGACCAGAGCTCCACCCTGAACAGAGTCAGAATCTTCAGATAAAAATGTAGCTGGAATGTAAATGCTAAAAAAGCTTCTCAATAGTACTAACCAACCAACATAACATACACACATCAATATTCTCTGCACTAAATTACATGTGAGCCTCCAATGCAGAAAACTGCCTTTTTGTTGTATATTGTTGGCAAAAACAAACGAACAAATACTGTTGGCATAAAACCAAACGTTAATTCTCAAATGCCGAACACATTTAAATCAATAGATATACACACATAATTTGTATTGGTTCCAAGTATCCAATATATTAATTGGGCTGGGAGACGATTTTATTACTAATTTCTTATTTTTTAGAGACAGGGTCTCTCTGACAATGAATGCAGCTTGGAACTCCTGGGCTCCAGCTGTACTTCCAAGTCTCTGTCTGGGATATAGCATTCACTTATAAAGTGCAGTCTGAGAAAAAGTACTTCATAATTTTGAGACTTTTGTGAATTTCTACACAAAATGCAGCCAAAAACTGCTTTGGCCTCAAAAACCACAGAAGAATTTTTTTTTTTTTTGAGATGGAGTTTCACTCTTGTTGCCCAGGCTGGAGGGCAATGGCCCAATCTTGGCTTGCCACAACCTCCGCCTCCTGGGTTCAAGTGATTTTCTTGGCTCTGCCTCCTGAGTAACTGGGATTACAGGTACGTGCCACCATGCCCGGCTAATTTTGTACACACACACACGTATGTTAGTAGAGATAGGGTTTCTTCATGTTGGTCAGGCTGTCTCAAACTCCCGACCTCAGGTGATCCGCATGCCTCCCAAAGGGCTGAGGTTACAGGCATGAGCCACCATGCCAGGCCAGAATATTTTAAGTATTATCTTAAACACACTTACCTGGATTTTGATCTTGATCGAGAATGGGATTCAGAGTGTTTGGAAACCCTTGATGGACTACGAGATCCTGACCTGCTCTCCGATTTTACACGAGCAGGAGTTCCCGTTGGAGATTTTGACTGAGAGCGAGACTCCTAACAAAGAAGACAGTATTACAAATGGCACTGGTCATGTAGATGCCTAACACCTAACATTTAAAGTACCGTAATTATTTATATTGATTGCTCCTGAAAAACAAATGGTTAGGCAACACCCTCCAGAAAAAATTTCAGCTCAATAATAACCCCTTGTTAATACTGCTAACTGTCCTCAATAATTCCCTACTTGAACCAGATCACCAATTCTCTATTAACTAAGTAATCATGCAAATTCATCTACAACTTGATCATACAGACACTGGAACATAAACCATACATTTACTTAACCTAGGACCCATTCATTCTTCCAGATTCTTTTAATTCTACTTCACTCTTGCTTTCTACTTCTCTTCATTCTTCATTTTTTCATTTTTCATACTTCGTGTATTCTTCCCCAATTCAAACAATTCAAAATAGCCTTAAAAAAAATATTCAAGTGCTTCTATCTGACCAATCTTCTGTTCAATTTTTTCCCCCATTCAATTTTAATTTTCTGATCTTTAATACTTTTCATTAGCCTTCTTTTATCTTGATTTATCTTCCACATTCTTGGAAAAAACTCTTCAATTTCTTCACGAACATTAACCTTAATGGAAAAAGAACATTTAGTATATTTAAGCACGTGGGGATTATAAAACTCTGCTGGAGTTCAGAATGTTATCTACCAAATGGAAAAGCCAGCAGGTAAAGTGCAAATAACTAGTTTATTTTTTTAAAAAAACAATTTTATAGTCTTTAAAATTGTTCAAAAGTCTAGTTTCTAACAAAGAGAATTTACTAAATTTCTCTAAATGTTTTTTTTTTTTACCATACTCTTCACCCTCCTCCCCTTTCATGTTTCATTCTAGTTCCTAAAATGTGAACAATTTTAATATAAATAATTCAAACATAAATCTAAACAACTGTAATTTCCCCCCCACCTAAGTGTTAAATTTTCACTATTTTATAACCTGAAGATTCTTAAAAGAAGTTTTCACTAAGTCATGCTACGAAATCAAGATATAGTTAGAGTGAGGCATCCCAGGCTGAAATATTTGTACAAACCTATCTAAACTCACCCATAGCACAGATGTCAAGGTTCAAGTAAGTCAAAAAGAAAAAAAATCAGTAAAATTACACCTTCTTCCAACTTTGACCACTATCTTTGTTCATTCTGACTTGAAATACTGAAGACAAACAAGCATACCGAAGCATGAAATTCTTAAAATTTCCCTGTTAGCTTATTAATTCCTGATACATGCATTTTTGCAACCATGCCACTTTAAAATGCTCTATCATCTATGAAATATCACAATGCGCAAGAAGGTACAAAATTTACATCATGGTCTTTATCTTTAACCCCACCCTCTTTTGTTCCATTTTTACATAATTAATGTAATTATGTATACTGGTACTCCCTTCAGTGACTATATCCTACATCTAAAAAGTGATGAGTTTCTGATAAAGTTGGATGTAAATCAAAGTGTTCCAAATAAAATAACTTACTGATCACAAACTTTTTTTTTTGAGACCAGAGTCTTACTCTGTTGCCCAGGCTGGAGGGCAATGGCACCACGTTGGCTCACTGCAACCTCTGTCTCCTGGGTGCAAGCAATTCTCCTGCCTCAGCCTCCCGAGTAGCTGGCATTACAGGTGCCCACCACCACAGCCAGCTAATTTTTATATTTTTAGTAGAGACAGGGTTTCACCAGGTTAGCCAGGCTGGTCTCAAACTCCTGATCTCAGGTGATCTGCCCGCCTCAGCCTCTCAAAGTGCTGGGATTATAGGATGAGCCACTGCACCCGACCCACAAGCTTGTTTTTTTAAGTTGACAGATATGAGGCACTTATGATCAAAACAGGATGGATAGCTTGGTTTCTACGTCCAGTTAAGCCTTGATTATTAGTGTAAATAATTATCTAAATTTCACAAAAGTAATTTCATAGCAATTTTCATTTATGCCATAAGACTATCACACAACTCAAACAGCTTTCTGAAAATCTTTCCTTTGCTTCAAGTTTAACGTCAAGACCTGTACTAATGCCACCTGGTCATTTTCTTTCAGATAAAAACAAAACTAAAATACACAGCTACCTTTCTGCTAAATACTAACCCTTCCCATTTAGCTACCTACATGTCTTTCACTGTATCTCAGATACTCTAAAGTACTGAACAGAGGTCTGGAGCACACATAGAAATTTGGGCTTTTTCATTTGCTAAAAGTATGAAAACAGCATATTCACTATCTTATAAAAAAGTCATAGCTAAATTTGCTTGTAATTGAAGTTTCACAGACTGGTTCATTAACCGAACTGATAAAAATATCTTGCTTGCCCTCTTCTCTTTTGGCTTTCCTTCCTACAAAACAGACCCAATGACGTAACATTCATTTATGCTACTGTTGAACAGCAACAGCTGGATTATTATCTATGAACACCACTAAAGCCCTTATACCTACTTATCAGGAGGCTTTGCTCTGTAAAACACTACAAACCTTTAATTTTACTAGGATGGAAATAAAAACCTTTTATTAACATAAACAAGACAATTCAGCCCAGTTTTGGAGTAGCAACACAGCATTACGGCATGACAGAATGTCTTTTTAAGACACAATAGCTTTATTTTAATTAATTAATTAATTTATGAATGAGACGGAGGAGTCTTGCTGTCGCCCAGACTGGAGTATAGTGGTGCAATCTCAACTCATTACAACCTCCATCTCCTGAGTTCAAGTGATTCTCCTGCCTCAGCCTCCCTAGTAACTGGGATTACAGGCAAGCACCACCTTGCCCGGCTAATTTTTGTATTTTTAGTAGAGACCAGGTTTTTCCATGTTGGTCAAGCTGGTCTCAAACTCCTGACCTCAAGTGATCTGCCCGCCTCCGCCTCCCAAAGTGCGAGGATTGCAGGCATGAGCCACCATGCCTGGCTGACATTAGCTTTATTTATTTATTTTTATTTTTTGAGACAGAGTCGCACTCTTCACCAGGTTGGAGTTTGGTAGCACGATCTTAGCTCGCTGCAACATCTGCCTCCCAGGTTCAGGCGATTCTCCTGCCTCAGCCTCCCGAGTAGCTGGGACTATACTACAGATACGTGCCCCTACATCCAGCTAATTTTTTTTTTTACATTTTTTAGTAGAGATGGGAGTTTCATCATGTTGGCCGTGGCCTTGTGATCTGCCTGCCTGGGCGTCCCAAAGTGCTGGGATTACAGGCATAAGCCATCACGCCTGGCCAGCTTTATTTTTAAAGAAGCTTTGCTTTTTATTATAGAAGGTATCACAAATATCTAACCTCCTTTGTTGTCAGCCCTTCTCTTTTTATCTGGGGGAAATCTCAAGTCTGCATAAATTTCTCCATGAAACATCCAAGTTTAAAACATTCCTCATTCCTCTTAGCTTTCTCTAACTCCTAGCTACAAAATTGTCACTATCATTTTAGCTCACTCTTTTTTTTTTGAGACAAAGTCTAGCTCTGTAGCCCCCAGGCTGGAGTGCAGTGGCACAATCTCACCTCACTGCAACCTCCATCTCCTGGGTTTGAGATTCTCCTTCCTCAGCCTCCCAAGTAGCTCAGATTACAGGTGAGTGCCACCACACCCAGCTAATTTTTGTGTTTTTAGTAGAGACAGCGTTTCACTATGTTGGCCAACCTGGTCTGAAACTCCTAAGGTCAGGTGACACCCTCCCCCCAGCCTCCCAAAGTGCTGGGATTACAGGCACGAGCCACCACACCCAGTTTCATTTTAACTTTCAAAAACAACCTACACACTTATATTAACAAGTCAGTCAGTAACTGTTAGTAAACTTAACTGGAAAAATAAACTGCCAAGTACATAGTTATTTAGAAATAAAGTAACATTTCTCAAAAGCTGTTACCAAATAAATGCTATTTTCACTGAACTCTGCATTAGGTATCAGGCTATAAACACTTATATAAAGAGGACAAATGCTAGATAATCCTTTTCTGACTTGTCTCCATTATGAAATAATTTCAACTTTTTTCAAATAAATTCATAAAACTAACCACAATTTGGAAAATGAATTTAAATTGCAAGCAAAAAAACAACAACAAAAAATTGTTAGAAATGGATGGTATCTGACATTTCACTAGACTTCCTGTTCTTAAAGCTGTCCAGTCAAGGAATCCTACCAGTTCCTCAGTAATCTGGCTCCTGGATCCAATAACCATTACAAATACACTGCCCAGTTGAAATGGGCAGATTAATAACTCACAACTCATATCATGAATTTTAACAGAAATCCTAAATAGGCCTCCAGTCTATCTTAGATGCTATAAAGCAGAAGCCAGGTAGAAAAGTTCTTCTCACAGCACAACCTGTACAAACAGGTTTCTGTTTTGATGTTGATGTGCTTGTTCGGTTGGTTTTTCTCTCACCCAGGCTGGAGTGCAGTGGCACAATCTTCTCATTGCAACCTCCACCTCCTGGGTTCAAACAATTCTCCTGCCTCAGCCTCCCGAGTAGCTGGGATTACAGGCACCTGCCACCACACCTGGCTAATTTTTGTATTTTATGTTAGTAGAGGCAGGGTTTTACCACATTAGCCAGGCTGGTCTAGAACTCCTGACCTCAAGCAATCCACCTACCTCGGCCTCCCAAAGTGCTGGGATTACAGGCATGAGCCTCTGTGCCTGGCCTGCTTGTTTAGTTTTAACTATTCTTTATTATCAAGATGCCCCTGCTGTTGGTTGAAGGAAGTGGCCAAAAATTGAAAGGAGGGAGCTAAGAACACTAAGAAAGGTGTTTGCAGCTGCTGTCGCTCTCCAATGCCAGCGCCGCCTCTTGCTCGCCGAGCTCCAGCCGAAGGAGATGGGGGGTAAGTAAGGAGGTCTCTATACCCTGGCTCAGTACAAAGCAGACTGCCCACAAAGCTAAGGGTGGTAAAGCACCCAGAAAGCAAGTGGCTACAAAAGCCACTCACAAGAGTGCGCCCTCTACTGGAGGGGTGAAGAAACCTCATTGTTACAGGCCTGGTACTGTGGCACTCTGAAATTAGACAGACGGTATCAGAAGTCCATTGAACTTCTGATTTGCAATCTTCCCGTCCAGCGTCTGGTGGGAGAAATTGCTCAGAACTTTAAAACAGATCTGCGCTTCCAGAGCACAGCTATCGGTGCTTTGCAGGAGGCAAGCGAGGCCTATCTGGTTGGCCTTTTTGAAGACACCAACCTTTGTGCTATCCATGCCAAACATGTAACAATTATGCAAAAAGACATGCAGCTAGCACACCGCATACGTGGAGAACATGCTTAAGAATCCACTATGATGGGAAACATTTCTCAAAAAAAAAAAAAAAAAAAATTTTTTTCTTATTCCTGTTATTGGTAGTTCTGAACTTTAGATAATTTTTTTCCCCATGAGGTCAAAAGGTACCTAAGTATATGATTGTGAGTGGAAAAATAGGGGGCAGAAATCAGGTACTGGCAGTTTTTCGATTTTCATTTGTGTATGAATTTTTAACATAAATGCAGAGATGTAAAGTATTAATGCAAGTTAAAATGTTTCAGTGAACAAGCTTCAGTGGTTCAACTTTATAATAATTATAAATAAACCTGTTACATTTTTCTGGAAAAAAAAAAAGAACACTAAGAAAGTATTATACTTTATCTAATAAAAGTTAGTTAAGAATTGTCTTTCTGTGTTAAAACACAGTTGTATTTTACACACTGTGAATAACCACAATAACCATGTACTAGTCTTTTAACCAGGAAAATGGTTATTATTACATGTACATACTGTTGCAGAACATGAACAATTCCTACACCAAGCAATGACTTCAGTCTTTTAATACAGCCTGTATCATACTACAGAAAAAAAAATTCCAACACAATATATATATGCTCAGTACTTTAATACCCATTAAAATAAATACATAAAACTATTAAATGCTATACTGTAACTTATACTAACATTAAGGCCAGACAAATCCTATGCCATTTAATAAGGCCAAATTTACACAAGTCCAAGTCTATGAGTATAAGCTTGTAAAACAAACTTACTCAAAATACATTATTCTGTTACTTTATAACCTTGGAGCTCTATTTCCACAGATATATACTAATGCATTCAGGAAAATCACAAGTCCCCCCAAAGAGGGGGAATGTACCTAAATTATCCAAATTCTTAACAATACCCATCTTATTTACTTAAAACTTACTAACTAAAGAACTACTTTAGGACTTGTAAAAAACCTGTATTTACTCAACCTCAGCCTACAGAAACAACAGTTCTGCTTCCTTCCTCTTTGGTATGATAGACTACTACTTTACTTTTTTTTTTTGAGTGGAGTTTTGCTTTTTACCCAGTCTGGAGTGCAATGGTACAATCTTGGCTCACTGCAACCTCCACTTCCGAGGTTCAAGTGATTCTCCTGCCTCAGCCTCCCGAGTAGCTGGGATTACAGGCACAGGCCACCACACCCAGCTAATTTTGTATTTTCAGTAAAGATGGGGTTTCACTATGTTGGTCAGGCTGGTTTCCAACTCCTGACATTAGGTGATCCACCGGCCTCGGCCTCCCAAAGTGCTGGGATTACAAGTGTGAATCATTACGCTTGGCCTGGAATACTACTTTTACACACCCCTATGAAGTTAAAGCAACACTTCCATTCTCTTCTTAAACCATAACTGCTATTAGAACAAATCCCTTAAACAGAAGATACTGAGTGCTCATACTAGTTAAATTTAAGACAATATAGGCATGCTGCATTCTGAATGAAGTCAATGTGGTCTTTATCTGCAAAGGCTCAAAGATATTCTAATACCGTATGCTTCTTCTCTAAATTAAATTGATTTAGTAACTGACAAGTATACATATATAATCAAATTTAAACTCATGCCATAATTATGAAATTACCTGTAAAATGTATAATCTTTTGTACAAATTTTAAATGTGGTTCATAAGTCCGCTAGCTTATATATCATGATCAGCTGTAATGTTCAAAAAGCTAATGTGGCAATTTCAAAGGTAGAAAAAACAAGTTTGTTGATAAAGACTAATAAGGTTTAACTGTATTAAAAGCCAATAAACAGCAACTAAACCCAAAGTACTAAGAACCTGTTAAAGCATTCTCTGTTCTCATCTTCTGGTGTTACAGAATAAGGAAAAGTCACAACTTTTCTTCTACATATCAGTCAGGCCTAGCCACTCCATCTTTGGTGAAAGCCATGGGTCAGTAAGGGTTATATACAACTATATATAGAAGCAACTTAAAGGAGAGAAGGGAAATCATATTTCCCTTTATTATTCTCCTCTCAACTTTTCTATAGTGTATTACAATCTTTCCCTCATCTGGTTGTTACTATTTTTTCACCTCCACTCCTGTCTTGCTGTATTTGTGAGGACATATGAACAAGTAACAAACAGTATTAATTCATTAGCATGTGAATATATATCTTTTACAAAGGTCCCCACAGTTAGTTATCTGATGAATGAGCAACCACAGATACTATCAAAGAAAGTTTTCTGTCAGTCAAGTTCTAGGAAACTACTATCCTGATTATTGATGACATTTCACACTTGTTATACTACACATGCTATATCATAGGTTAAAAAGTTCAGTTCATTTACAAAATTAAGCCCACAAAGTGTTTTGTAAACCACACTCATCCCTAAATATTTAAATCCCTGGACATTCTTTCAGATCTCAATGTTCTACATTCCATTTAAGGAATGGGACAAAGTATAAGCCTCTACAACAGATCTGTAAAATTAGTTGTGTACTGTGGGTGTAACTGCTTGCACTGCTCCTTTTTAAAATCTTGCCCTCTACTTATATTGAGCAGAACAGCATCCTTCAGTGAAAGAACCCCAAATATAAAAATTTCAGATTTAAAATGTTTTTAAGTTTACAAATTCTTTGCTTAAACAAAAGGGGGGAGAACAATTGAAAGCATTAACATTAAATAAATGACAGTACTTAAATTCAGGAAAATAAACTTAAGACAAGACTCTCTTAGGTTAACACTATGCCTACTATAAGATAGCTTTACCCTTCTGTAATGTCAATTTGATGATGTATGGAATTAAATTGCTAAAGACACTGAATAAGTAAAATGGTATGATATCTTTCACATTTTAAAATGTCATAAACAAAAACATTTTAAGCCCAATTTAAGAGGTTTTTTGTTTTTTTTTGAGACAGAGTCTTGTTTTGTTGCCCAGGGTGGGGTGCAGTAGCACAATCCTGGCTCACTGCAATCGCCGACTTCTGGGTTCAAGCGATTCTCCTGCCTCAGCCTCCTGAGTAGCTGGGACTACAGGTGTGCATCACCATGCCCAGCTAACTTTTGTATTTTTAGTAGAGATGGGGGTTTCACTATGTTGGCCAGAATGGTCTTGATCTACTGATCTGCCCGCCTCGGCCTCTCAAAGTGGTGGGATTACAGGCGTGAGCCACCGTGCCTGGCCCTGTTTTAAACAAGCCAGTCATAGAGCTGGGTTTTGAATGAGTAGTCATCAGCCCTATCATTATCGGATTTCAGAAAAGGACCCTCCCCTCCATTTCTTCTATTAACAAAAAAAAATCTTCACACACACACCTTTTAATTCCGAATTGGTACAAATAAATTTGTTTGGTCACTTTTTTTTTTTTTTTTTTTTTTCTGACACAGAGTCTCGCTCGGTCATCCAGGCTGGAGTACAGTGGTATAATCTCAGCTCACTGCAACCTCCACCACCCGGGTTTAAGCAATTCTCCCACCTCATTCTCCTAAGTAGCCAGGATTACAGGCATGCGTCACTGCGCCAGGCCTGCAGGAGTCTCTCAAAAATATTCCAACTACTCAAGAAGCCAGAACAAACCCTGAAAAGGAGGCAAGAATAAGCAGTATTTTTACTCTTCAGCTGTAGAAAACATAAGTAACTCTTGAATTGTAAGATAGGTCCCTTAACAATAAAGAATCATTAACCTCTATTATAAACACTGGGCTGTTTGTATGAAAATTGCACATTTTTATAAAGTCCAGTTCTTAAAATTTTAGGGATGGGGGTGTAAAATATTAAAAAAGATTAATTTCCATTCCCCCTAATTCTATAAAGGGCATTCACATTTTTTTGAGCTCAAAATCCCAATTTTAATTGAAGCTGTACTGAGGTAAAACAGCTCATTACTTTTATCAAGATGACATGCAAAGCCACGGCTTAAGTGCCACCTTCATTCACTCCCAGCTACAAAGGACATCTCCACATAAAATTGCTTTAATGTACCTATTTATTTATTTATTTATTTTTGAGACAGAGTCTCACTCTGTTGCCCAGGCTTGAGTGCAGCGGCACAATCTTGGCTCACTGCAACCTTTGCCTCCCGGGTTCAAGTGATTCTCCTGCCTCAGCCTCCCAAGGCAAATGCCACCACGTCTGGCTAGTAGAGACGGGTTTTCACCATGTTGGCCAGGCTGGTCTCGAACTCAGGTGATCCACCAGCCTCAGCTTTCCAAAGTGTTGGACTTTCCAAAGTGTTGGGATTACAGGCGTGAGCTACCACTCCTGGCCAGAAGCATCCTTTTAAAAAGGACATCTCCAGAAAAGCATTTTTCTAATTCTTTAGCCAATTACAAATAAAGACAATTATCTCGACCTAAAAAACAAACAAAAAAAACCATAAAAAGATATAACTGGTGCTCCAAGAAGCACTAGTTGATTTACACTAAAATACACTTAGGTACCACTTGTGAAAAAAAATATTTTCTATGACCACAAAGGGCCATAATAGGGCCCCTTATCTCTATTAAATAAATCTTTAATGCCTACAATATATTTTAGTTTAAAAGTAGGTGGGAATCTTTTTTTTTTTTTTTTTTTTTTGGAGACGGGAGTCTCACTCTGTCGCCCAGGCTGGTGGGTGGGAATCTTAACATATTACTTTCTTAGGTGGGAAAAGTGAGAATTACCTACAACTTATTCCTTTCCTAGACTTGATGACAAATTAAAAGAAAAAAAACCAAACAAAGTCCCTCTAGTAGTCCTCTTCGCTTCCCTACAAACCAAACCAACCGATACCCAATTGTATTATAATGAAAGTTAATTGAAGGAATAGACAGCAAAATTTCTATCATAACTACTCAACATTTTCAAAACAAGAAGCATTTTACAACTACCATCATATATGCTTATTGTATGACTTTAGAAAGTTCTGCTGGGGCAATCAATACACCATCCTTAAAAATGAGCAGGTTCAATTTTCGTTTCTTTCCATGCTCCAAACTGTCAAAAAATTCCAGTCAAAAGAATTAAAGCTAACTTTTGTAGTCTACTGGGTAACTATTAGTCTATTGCTTTAAATCTCTTTCCTCAAAGAGAACTAAAGCCTAAACTGACCTTCTGATTTGACTTTTTGGTTCTAGATGTTTACATTATGAACTTTGAAAAAGGACAAAACTCTCCCTCCAGCACACATCTCAAGTGTTTTTATGTTTCCCCTAGTGACTAGAATAAACATCAAAACAGCCCGGAACCTGTTGCACAGAGGTTTTGTTTTCTTTCCAGGGTTTCACACTAACTTCTACCATTCCCATTGTAGGGTAAATTTTGGAAATGAAACTCAAACACTGATAAACCTTCCAGTACATTTAAGCTAGGGATAATGTATTATTTGTGATCTTTATATTTCTCTGATCCCCAAATATATTAATAAAAATTTTCTTCTGAGCCCTCTTCGGTGGGGGATAGGGTGAGAAGAGAAATGGGAGAGGGTCTGTTAATTTTCAGGTCATCTTTTAAGTTACAGAAGAATATATACTGACTAGTCATCTTAAAAATACTGAGCCATGGAATTCGTTCAGTTACGTAAGATTAAAGATTTTTTTTTTTTTATCGTAAAAACCTGTAAAGGAGTGGTCAGTTTTTATATGAAAGGTCATAGAAAGAGCATTAAAAGTTGAGATATAAAGAAGAGAAAAAACCCAACATCAAGGAATTAGTAAAATAAGGTGTGACAGCATTTCCACATTCATTTCGAAGTGAAAGGAAAGTCGAAGGGACATTAAGGGAAAAGGGCTCCTTGCGTAGTTTTCCCCTCACAGCTCTCGTCTTAAGAACGCTTAAGGGTCGGTGCGGTCGTTGACTAACCACTTCATTAGGCTCGTCCCACCTTCAACCTCAAGGCTTTCGCCTTTATAGGCGCAACGCCGCCGGTTCCAACAGAGACGCGGCCGCTCACTGCAATAGAGAGCCAAGGAGACACAGGCCCCAGCTAGTCCCACACCAGCTTCTCCCCGCCCGGAAAACAGCCCCGCGCACTTTCGACCCCGAGACCCTCTACGATGCTCGGGGTCGCCAGAAATGCCACCGCAGGAAGCACCTACCACTATCCGGACGGAGGTGAGCTCCCTGCCGCCTCCTGCCGCCTCCTCCCGCCCAACCGCGACGGGGACCCACACCTCAGAGCAGAGATAAGGAAGTCTCAGGGGTGGGGAAACGGGAGGAACTAATGCGGGGCAGGGAGGGAAGAGGACCGAGAAGTCCAGGTATCAGCCTCCAAAAAAAGGGGAGGGGTGTTATCCGTGGTGTTTGGGGAAGGAGTGGAACCCAGAAGCCATCTTGGGAAGTGAGGAAGCAATCGCGATGGCTCCGGAGGTAGCTCCTCGCGGGACTCCCCGCAACCCCGCCCGACCGCGCTTGTCCCCGTGAAACCCCGAGCATTGGGCCGCCGCCTAGACGGCTCCCGCGGCTTTGTACTCACTCTGCCCTCGAAGTTGTTCTCCTCTACATCACTCATGTCGACAAGGCGCTCCCCAGAACTAAATAAGAGACAAGTCTCGGCTCGAAGGCCGACGGCCTACTTAACCCGCTGACTCGACCGTAGGGAAGAGGAAAGAGTCGGCAACAACGGCCGCTCTACTCCACTACCACTCGGTCGCAGGCTCCGGCAAAATGGCGCTGGCGCCGCCAGAAACCTGGCCTCTTCAGAGCACGACGTAAGGGGGCGGGCGTCTCTGTGACGTCACGAGGCCCCACCTCCCGCGAGGCTTTGTGTCTGCTAGGCCTGGCGCGTCGCTGGGGGTTGGCCTGTGGCCTGCGCTCTCTGCTTGGGCGCCTTGGAATCGCGGTCCCGTGCTTACTTACAAACTTCAGACTCATCTCGGACGCGTCAACTTCTTTGAAGATTTTTTCAGTCACCAGATAAGCCTTATATTACCTTAGCCCCTTTAAATATTGTCCAAGTGGAATCTGATGTAAGGGAACAAAACACTGGAAACTCTTTTTGTTTATTTGTTTATTTTTTGAGTCAGGGTCTCGCCCTGTCACCCAAGCTTACCACAGTCTCAAACTCCCGGCCTCAGGTGATCCACCCACCTCAGCCTCCCTCCTGCGCACGCCCCACCACACCCTGCTAATTTTTGTGCGTCGTGCAGAGTTGGGGGTTCGCCATGTTGCCCAGGCTGGTTTCGAACTCGTAGATTTAAGCGACCTGCTCGCCTCAGCCTCCCAAAATTCTGTGATTACAGGCCTGAGCCACCGCGCCCTGCTGGAATGGAGTATATATAATTAATAGACTTTGCTGGGGTGGGGGCAGGTATGTTTTCAGCTTACAGTATTACTTTTCTTCCATATTTGCCCTGTGTCGATTTAATGCATGAGCAGATGAAGTTATGATGCAAAGCCGTGGCTCCTTGCGTCATCCCTCCCTGCCTCCAGTTCCCCCACCTAGAGAGAACCGTGTAGTTTTTTTGTAATGCTTAGCTCCCTACTTGCCTTTTTTACTTAGATATTTCCATAAAGCTTCATAGCAGAGACCTCCCAAATCTGTCAACTTGGTTCCCAATCACAGTAATAATTCCTGAGATGAGTTTTACTTGTGTAATGCAACTTTAAAAATTAGTTTCATCTTAAATTTTTTTCCTGCAGTCTTTGTGGTAAAAGGATTGACATAGACTTTCAACGATATTTCTATGGTAGGAAAGTTCATCCACCATTATTATGAAGATTGCTACCCGTGAGCAAGATTTCAAGATTCGAATGTCAGTTATTGATAGGGCTAATCTTTTGAGATGGAATCTCCCGTTGTTACCCAGGCTGGAGTGCAGTGGCATGATCTTGGCTCACTGCAACCTCTGCCTCCTGGGTTCAAGCGATTCTCCTGCCTCAGCCTCCTTGAGTAGCTGGGACTACAGGCGTGTGCCACCACGCCCAGCTAATTTATTTTATATTTTCAGTAGAGACGAGGTTTCACCGTGTTGGCCAGGCTGGTCTCAAACTCTTGACCTCAGGTGATCCACTCACTTTGGCCTCCCAAAGTGCTGGGATTAAGGCTTGAGCCACTGTGCCTGGCCTGATAAGGCTAAACTTATATGACTTCTGCCTCTTAGAAAAGATGTTGAACTTGGCTGGGCATGGTGGTTGACGCCTGTAATCCCAGTGCTTTGGAGACCCTAGGTGGAAGATCACTTCAGGCCAGAAGTTCGAAACCAGCCTGGTCAACATGGTGAGCCTCCATCTCTACAAAATAAATTATTATCATTTCTGAGATGGAGTCTCGCTCTGTCACCCAGACTGGAGTGCAATGGCATGATCTCAGCTCACTGCAGCCTCCGCCTCCGGGTTCAAGTGATTCTGCTGCCTCAGCTTCCTGACTAGCTGGGATTACAGGTGTGTGCCACTATGCCTGGCTAATTTTTGTGTTTTTTGTAGAGACAGAGTTTCACTATGTTGGCCAGGGTGGGCTGGAATTTGTGACCTCAGATGATCTGCCCTCCTCCCTCCCAAAGTGCTGGGATTACAGACATGAGCCACCACGCCCAGGTTGATTTGAGCCACTGATCAATCTTAATACCATTGAAAGTGGGATAACTAGATATGAGATACCTCATGATGTGATGCAATAGAAAATACCCAGTGCCTCCTGTGAAGTATTCCTGATCCCTCAAATTGAACTCAAATCTAATTAAGCCTTAGATCTAGCCAGCAGTTTACAGGAAATACAAGAAAGGGAAAAAGAAAAACATCGAGATGAAGTAATCAGCTTCCACAGGACAAATAACCTAATTTCCCCAAGAGATTAAAGTTACAATCAAGGCTAGGAGTGAGGTGGACTATTGTGGACTAGGAAGGGGTCTTCCCCCCACCCCTTTTACTCCTCCTCTTATTTATTTTTTGGAGACATAGTCTTACTCTGTCACCCAGGCTGTAGTGCAGTGGCACAACGTGGCTCAAGCAATCCTCCCACTACACCCTCCTGAGTAGCTGGGATGACAGGACCCTGACATCATGCCCAGCTAATTTTTAAGTTATTTGTAGAGACCAGGTGTCACCATATTACCCAGGCTGCTCTTGAACTCCTGGGTTCAAGTGAGCCTCCCGCCTAAGCCTCCCAAAGTGCTGAGCAAATAGGCTGGGCCTAGAAGAGTAGTTTCCTTTTTCTTTTTCTTTTTTTGAGACAGAGTTTCACTCCTGTTGGAGTACAGTGACATGATCTTGGCTCACTGCAACCTCTGCCTCTTGGGCTCAAGAGATTCTTCTGCCTTAGCCTTCCCAGTAGCTGGGACCACAGGTGCATGCCACTGTGCTTGGCTAATTTTTATGTTTTTTTGTAGAGACGGGGTTTCAATATGTTGGCCAGGCTTGTCCCGAACTCCTAGACTCAAGTGATCCATCCTCCTCGGCCTCCCAAAGTGCTGAGATTACAGGAGCTATTTGCTTTATTCTATGAGTTTATTATCCATTGCTGTCATTATTCATTTTGTTGCTTGAATTGTCCCAGTTTTCAGTTAGAATCTTTTTTTTTTTTTTTTTGAGACAGTGTCTTGCACTCTCACCCCAGCTGGAGTGCAGTGGCATGATCTTGGCTCACTGTAACCTCTGCCTCCCAAGTTCAAGCAATTCTTCTGCCTCAGCCTTCCAAGTAGCTGGTAATCCCAGGCACCTGCCACTGCACCCAGCTAGTTTTTTGTATTTTTAGTAGAGATGGAGTTTCACTATATTGGCAAGGCTGGTCTCAAACTCCTGACCTTGTGATCCACCTGCCTCAGCTCCCAAAGTGCTGGGATTACAGGCGTGAGCCACAAAGCCTGACCAGAATCTTTTTATATGTTTAAACATATGTATATCCTTTTTTGTGAATTGTCTGTTTTCCATTTTTCTATTGAATTTTTATCCTTTGTCCCTTAGATTTTTTGAGCTGCTTAGAGATTAGGAATATTAGCCTTTTATTTGTGCTTTATGTTGCTAATATTTTCTCCTAGTTTCTATGTTGTATATGACTTTGCTTATGGTATATGTTGCACACTATGTTTTTATTTTTAAATTTTATTTATTTTTTATTTTTTATACTATGGCAATAAAAGATTCCCAAACTAACATACTATTTTTTTTTTTTTTTTTTTGAGATGGAGTATTGCTCTTGTTGCCTAGGCTGGAGTGCAATGGCGCGATCTTGGCTCGCTACAACCTCTGCCTCCTGGATTCAAGCGATTCTCCTACCTCAGCCTCCTGAGTAGCTGGGATTACAGGCATGCACCACCAAGCCCTTTTTTTTTTTTTTTTTTTGTATTTTTAGTGGAGACAGGTTTCTCCATGTTGGTCAGGCTGGTTTCAGACTCCCAACCTCAGGTGATCTGCCTCAGCCTCCCAAAGTGTTGGGGTTATAGGCGTGAGCCACCAGGCCCAGCTGTTGTTTTTTTTTTTTCTTTTTGAGATGGAGTTTCACTCTTGTTGCCCCAGCTGGAGTGCAAAGGCACAATCTTGGCTCACTACAACTTCCGCTTCCCAGGTAGCTGGGATTATAGGCATGCATCACCACACCGGCTAATTTTTGTATTTTTTGTAGAGATGGGGTTTCACCATGTTGGCCAGGCTGGTGTTGAACTCCTGACCTCAGGTAATGTACCCTCCTCGGCCTCTCAAAGTGCTGGATTACAGGCGTGAGCCACCATGCCCGGCCTAGATGTCACCTTTATTATACACTACATTTTCTTATGGAATTGAGTCTATTTCTGGATTTTCTGTTTCCTTGGTCATGCACCAGTGCCATCCTGTTTTAAACTAGAGGCTTTCAAATTTTTATGTCTGATTGGGCGAGTCCCCCTTCCTGTATATTTTTAAGTAAGTCTCATTGCTTCATAGCCACAATTCATTTTTAAAATCTTTTTTATTTTATTTATTTTTGAGACAAGATCTTGCTCGGTTGCCCAAGCTAATTCTCCTACCTTAGCCTCCAGAGTAGCTGGGACTACAGGCACGTGCCATCACACCCAGCTAATTTTTTCTTTGTCTCTCTCTTTCTTTCTCTTTTTTTAAGACAGGGTTTCACCATGTTGGTCAGGCTGGTCTTTAACTCCCGACCTCAGGTGATCCGCCCACCTTGGCCTCCAAAGTGCTTGGATTACAGGCGTGAGCCACCGCGCCTGGCTGATTCCTTCCTGCCTTCCCTGCCTTCCCTGCCTTCCCTGCCTTCCCTGCCTTCCCTGCCTTCCCTGCCTTCCCTGCCTTCCCTGCCTTCCCTGCCTTCCCTGCCTTCCCTGCCTTCCTTCCTCCTTCTTTCTTTCTTTCTCTTTCTTTTCCTTTTTCTTTTCTTTTCAGCAGAGATGAGGTCTTACCATGTTACTCAGGCTGGTCTTGAATTCCTGAACTCAAGTGATCCTCCTTTCTTGGCTTCCCAAAGTGCTGGGATGACAGGTGTGAGCCACTGTGCCTGGCTGTCACTATCCATTTTTATGGGAAAAATAATTTAATACCTTTTAATTATGAACTTCCTGACAAAGGGGAAAAATCTCCTCCCAATTTTCTCGTTATCATCTTCATGATATTGTCTCTGCCTTCATCGTGATGTCATCTATACAATCCATGTAATATCATTTTATGAACTTTTTAAATTTAATAATACATCAATATGCAGGCAGACCTTGGGAATTTTTTTTTTTTTTTTGTAGAGATCGTGTTTTGCCATGTTGCCCAAGCTGGTCTCAAATTCCTGGGTTCAAGCAATCTGCCTGCCTCAGCCTCCCAGAGAGCTGGGATTACAGGCGTGAGCCACGGAGCCTGGCTCTTTGGGAGAAATTGAAAATGTGAGTATGTGAAGTATCTTTCCTCTCCCCAAACTCAGCCTCTCACTTTTGGCATGTGAGGAGTGTTTGACTACTTGAGGCTAACTCTCCTTGTTCATATGTTACTGGGAGTTTAGGACAGGATCCTGCATGATCAGCAATATTAGAAATAGAAGATGTCTCCAGTTCCCTCATTTTATATGTAGAAAGGGAGACTCAGAAAAGGGAATTCACTTGCACCAGTAAGAGAGATGGACATTGGGTACAGTGTACACTGCTTGGGTACTGGATGCATCAAAATGTCAGAAATCACCACTAAACAGGTTATCCATGTAACCAAAGACCACCTGTTCCCCAGAAACTGTAGAAATCTACAGAAATAAAAAATTTGAAAAAACTCTTTAAAAAAGAGAGAGATGGGAACAACCTTAGAGATAATCTAATTACTTGGGGGTTTTTTTGTTGTTGATTTTGGAGACAGAATCTTGCTCTGTCACCCAGGCTGGAGTGCAATGGCGCAATCCTGGCTCACTGCAACCTTCACCTCCTAGGTTCAAGCGATTGTCCTACCTCAGCCTCCTGAGTAGCTGGGATTACAGATGTGTGCCACCATGCCAGGTGAATTTTTGTATTTTTAGTAGAGACATGGTTTCACCATGTTGACCAGCCTGGTCTTGAACTGCTGACCTCGTGATCTGGCCCGCCTTGGCCTCCCAAACTGTTGGAATTACAGGCATGAGCCACTGTGCCCGGGCCTACTTGGTTTTACAGAAGCAGAAGTTACAACATGCCCACCCAAAGTCATGTGGCACTAATACCACTGAGTTCTCACCATGCTTCAGACACTGGGCTAAGTTTTTTTGGGGGACAGTCTTGCTCTGTCACCAGGTTGGAGTGCAGTGGTGCCATCTCAGCTCACTGCAACTTCGGCCTACTGGGTTTAGGTGATTCTCCTGCCTCAGATTACAGGTGCCGCCACCATGCCTGGCTAATTTTTGTATTTTTAGTATAGATGGGGTTTTGCCATGTTGGCCAGGCTGATCTTGAACTCCTGACCTCAAGTGATCCACCTGCCTCGGCCTCTGAAAGTGCTGGAATTACAGGTGTGAGCCACCACACCCAGCCCAAAAATGGCTGTTGGAAATTAAAAATATTAGATGAAAAACTCCATAAAGAGTTACAGGCGGATCATGAGGTGAGGAGTTCGAGACCAGCCTGACAAACATGGTGAAACCTCGTCTTTAACAAAAAATACAAAAATTAGCGGGGCATGGTGGCATATGCATGTAATCCCAGTTACTCAGGAGGCTGAGGCAGGAGAATTCCTTGAACCTGGGAGACGGAGGTTGCAGTGAGCCAAGATCTCACCATTGCACTCCAGCTTGGGTGACAGAGTGAGACTCTGTTTAAAATAAAATAAAATAGTGAATTTTATGTTATGTGAAGTATATCTCAAATTTTTAATGCTGTAAATAATAAAAAAGATCAACAAAGAGAAAGAGAGCATAAATAATCTACCTTGACTATTAAACCAGTATGTTGACATGTATAAACCAGCATGCTGACACTTAATCTCTTTAACTACAAAATGATGCAAGACAAAATTGCCCCAATAAAGCAATAATGAATTTGTGATGATGGTGGTATTTTTTTCCTTTCCAATTTATTGAAGCAGTAAAAATGAGTCTAGTGTTATAAACAAGTAATGGAAGGACCTTACATAGAAAATTATGACATTGCCAGGCACAGCGACTCACACTTGTAATCCCTGCTCTTTGGGAGGCTGAGGCAGGCAGATTGTTTGAGCTCAGGAGTTCAAGACCAGCCTGGCCAATATGGTGCAACCCTGTTTCTATCAAAGATACAAAAAATTAGCTGGGTGTGGTGTCCTTTGGTCCCAGCTACTCCGGAGGCTGAGGTGGGTAGATTGCTTGAGCCTGGGAGGTTGAGGCTTCAGTGAGTAGAGATTACACCACTGCACTCCAGCCCGGGCAACAGAGAGACATTGTCTCAAAAAAAAAATATTATGAGGCACATTGATATTATATTAAATGATTATACAAACTGATAATATAGATAATGTATATTACTTGATTATACAAACTGATAATATAGATATATAAAACATAAGAAGTATAAAAAAATAAAGTATAAGAAGCCTTAAACTGCAATATCTAATAATATCATTTATAATTACTTAAATATGGTGGTGGTGTGGTCATGTCTAAGAATGTAACACATTAAAAAAATCTGTGGCCAGGCGCGGTGGCTCATGCCTGTAATCCCAGCACTTTGGGAGGCCAAGGTGGGCAGCTCACCTGAAGTCAGTAGTTCAAGACCAGCCTGGCCAACATGGTGAAACCCTGTTCCTACTAAAAATACAAAAATTAGCCAGGTGTGACGGTGAACGCCTGACAGAATCCCAGCTACTTGGGAGGCTGAAGCAGGAGAATCACTGGAATCTAGGTGGCAGAGGTTGCAGTGAGCGGAGATCATGCTACTGCACATTAGCCTGGGCGACAGAGCAAGACTCCATCTCAAAAACAAACAAACAAACAAAAACCAAGAATAACCAAATCTCTTAATTTATTGTTCCCATCACATGGGAGCATTGGTCCAACTGTCATAGAGCGATGATGATATCAAGGAAAACAAACTTAAATTATTCACACAACTCAACAGCAGAAAAACAAATCATCAATTTAAAAATGAGCAATGGACCTGAATAGATATTTCTCCGAAGGAGACATAACAATGGCCAACAGGCATATAAAAAGGTGCTCAATGTTACTAGTCAACAGGGAAATGCAAATGAAACTATAATGAATTATCACTTCACATCTGTTAGAATAGTGATTATCAGAAAGACAACAGATTAAGTGTTGGTGAGGGTGTGGAGTAAGGGAACCCTTGCATACTGTTGGTGGGAATATAAATTGGCATAGGCATTGTAGAAAACAGTATGGAAGTTTTTAAAGAAATTTAAAATGGAATTACCAGACATCTCAGTAAGCCCTTTGCTGGGTATGTATAGCCAAAGGAAATGAAATCACCACCTAGTAAAGACACCTGCATTCCCATGTTCATTGCTATGTTCATTGTCATGTTCATTGCAGTAGTAGCCAGGCTGGGCAGTGACTCACACCTATAATCCTAGCACTTTGGGAGGCCCAGGTGGGTGGATCATCTGAGGTCAGGAGTTTGCGACCAGCCTGACCAACATAATGAAACCCCATCCCTACTAAAAAAAAAAAAAAAATTAGCTGGGAGTGGTGGTGGGCACCTGTAAACCCAGCTACTTGGGAGGCTGAGACAGAAGAATCGCTTGAACGAGGGAGGTGGGAGTTGCAGGTTGCAGTGAGCCGAGATCACACCATTGCACTACAGCCTGGGCAGCAAGAGCAGAAAACTCCGTCTCAAAAAACAAAACAACAACAACAAAACACGAATAGCACGCGCGCACACACACACACACACACACACACACAGTGGAATATAATTCAGCTATAGAAAAGGAGATCCTGCCATTTGCCACAACACAGATGAAACTAGAAGGTATTAAGTGAAATAAGCCAGACACATAAAAGTACTGCATGATCTCACTACTTATATGTGGGATCCAAAAAAAGGAAAGAAAAAAAAAGGTAACTTCAGGGGCAGAGATACCCTTGAAGAACACAGAGAAAAGTCACAGTATCTTTAAACACCTTGGTAGGACTGACTTTGGTCTGTTAGTTGCCAAAATGGTACAATTTAGGGGAGTGTAGAAAAGACCTCTCTGCTTAATTTATTCTCAAGTTTTCTACTTTGCCAAGACTCGTGATTAATCATTTACAAAACCCCGGTGTCTTTTAGCTTCTCTTTAAATAGTTCCTTCACCTTGCTGTAGCTCAGAGATTCTTACCTGGAGGCAATTTTGCCCACCTCCCCAGAGGGCATTTGTCAATGTTTGGAGGTATTTTTAGATGTCACAACTAGAGATGGTGCTACTGACATCTAGTGGGAAGAGGCCAGGGATGCTGCTGAACACCCTACAATGACAATATGCAGGATGGCCCCTCACAGCAAAGGATGATCAGACTCAGATGTCAATGGCCAAATTGAGAAACCCTGAGTCTTGTCTATGGGCACTGCTTCCTCTTTAGCCCTCTTAGATGATCTGTGCTTTCTCATGCCACTGGGTTTGGAGGTAGAGTGAGGGTCTTCGTCCCTTCTTACTGCTTCTTGCAAACAATTCTCCCTCCCTGAATCCTTAAAAAAGCTCAACTTAACTTTGAATTTTACATCATTAGACAAGATCACTTACTACTTCTCCTTACTGCAGTCATCTACAGATTTTCACTGCTTTCATTGTCATTCCTTCCAACACAACTATTTTAAATCCTGGTGATTTCATTATCCACACAGATGATCCTTCCAACATCTTGGACTCTCAGTTCCTTGTATTCCACTCCTGCAGGGAGTATGGCTTTCCATTGCAGTCACTTCCTCACCTACATGGCCATAATTGCCATCATCTGAATTCCACTTTCTGACCACTATCTCCTATCATTTTAGCCCATTCCCTGTAGTAGGTTGATTTCAACTAACCTTTGATTTCATAAGGACAACCAATCCGTCAATCAATTGCATAGTATTTATACTATGAAAATCAGCAAATCCACAAATTAGTGTTCTTTTCCTTTCTTTCAGAAAGCTAGTTGTTAAACATTTACCTCTTGTGTATTCATGAGATACACCTTAAGCAATCTATGTATGTGTGTGTGTGTGTGTATATATATATATGGAGATATATGTGTATACAGCTATAAAATGTTGCTTTGCACATTTAAAAATTTTACATACCTAGCTTACTATAGTATGTTTTCTCATATAACTTTCCCCCCATAACATTGAGATTATGAGATGCATTCAGGTTGATATGTATAACTCTGGATTACTCTTATTATTATTATTATTTTTTGAGACAGAGTCTCACTCTGTCACCCAGGCTGTAGTGCAGTGTCGTGATCTTGCGTCACTGCAGCCTCTGCCTCCGAGATACAAGTGATCTTCCCACTTTAACCTCCTGGGTAGCTGGGACTACAGGCCTGTGCCACCACATCTGGCTAATTTTTGTATTTTTAGTAGAGGCTGGGTTTCGCCATATTGACCAGGCTGGTCTAGAACTCCTGACCTCAGGTGATCTGCCTGCCTTGGCCTTTCAAAGTGCTGGGACTATAGGCATAAGCCAAGGCACCGACTGGTTCATTCATTTTTACTCCTCTTCCCTAGACAGTAAGAATGTAACCTCCATGAAGGCACAGATTTTTGTTGGTTTTGTTCTCTGCTGTATTCCCAGGACTTGGAACAGTCCTGGCACAAAGCAGGCTCATATTTATTTGAAGAAACAGGCCTGGCCTGGTGGCCTGTAATCCCAGCACTTTGGGAGGCCAAGGTGGGCAGATCATTTGAGGTCAGGAGTTCGAGACCAGCCTGGCCAGCATGGGGAAACCTGTCTCTACTAAAAATACAAAAATTAGCCAGGTATGGTGGCGGATGCCTGTAATCCCAGCTACTCTGGAGGCTAAGGCAAGAGACAAGAGAATCACTTGAATCCTGGAGGTAGAGGTTGCAGTGAGCCGAGATCGTGCCGTTGCACTCCAGCCTGGGAGACAGACCAGGACTCCATCTCAAAACAAAAACATAACAAAAATTAGCCGGGCATGGTAGCTCATGCCTGTAATCCCGGATGCTCAGGAGGCTGAGGCAGGAGAATCACCTGAATCTTGGAGGAGTAAGTTGCAGTGAGTAGAGACTGTGCCACTGCACTCCAGCCTGGGCAACAGAGTGACACTTCGTCTTAAAATAAAATAAGATAAAATAAAATGAAATGAATGGTGTGCCTGAAATTCTATCTTTGCCACTTCTCTAATTTATAATATTCCTTGGTTATTTTTCTTTTGGTTTCTGTTTTTTTTTAAATAAAGATGGGGTTTCACCATGATGGCCAGGCTGGTCTTGAACTCCTGACCTCAGGCGGTACACCCACCTCGACCTCCCAAAGTGCTAGGATTGCAGGTGTGAGCCACCGCGCCCGGCTTTTTTTTTTTGCTGCCCCTTGTGGAGCGGGTCTACCCCATACACAGTGTGTCCAGAGTAGCCTATGTTGCTATTTGGTAGCTTAGTAGATCTTACTACGCTGAACCGCTTGGGTTTTCAAACCTTATCAAGGAATTTATTTTGCATATCCTTTGTGACCAGAAGAGGGCAAGCTTGGAAGGAGAAAGAAATAGGTGAGAAATGGAAGTAAGTCCTAAATGTAGGACGCTGCCTGTTTTGGATATCTAAAGCCACCAGGTGGCAGTATGAGCATGCTGGAAATTTAAGGTCCGGGATTCAGGCTACAGGGGTCTCCGGATGCAAAGCAGTGCCCCAAACTTAGACAATTTCCACTTTATTTCTCCTTTTAGTCGACTTGTAATTTATTAACATAATTATTCTGTAGATTTATATAAGTTGATACTTTCTGTTTTCCCTTACATTTGATAATACTAAATTTAAAATATTGGAGCATAATAGATAATAAAAATCACATAGCAGGGTGTAGTGGCTCACGCCTGTAATCCCAGCACCTTGGGAGGCTGAGAGAGGAGGATCTCTTGAGCCCAGAAGTTCAAGATCAGCCTGGGCAACATGGAGAGACCTTGTCTCTCCAAAAAAAAAAAAAAAAGCTAGGTGTGGTGGTGAGCACCTATGGTCTCAGCTACGTGGGAGGCTGAGGTGGAAAGATTACTTGAGCCCGGAAGGTCAAGGCTGCAGTGAGCTGTGTTTGCACCACTGCATTGTAGCCTGGGTGAGAGTGAGACCATGTCTCAGAAAAAAACGAAAACTGAAAACAAAACAAAAATCAAATAAAAAAAAGACAAAAATCAAAACTAAAAACTCACATAACATACAAATTACTATTAAGCCTTTCTTTTTCTTTCTTTTATTCTTTCTTTCTTTTTCTTTCTTTTGTTCTCTCTTTCCCTCCCTCCCTCCCTCCCTCCCTTCCTTCCCTCTCTTTCCTCTCTCTCTCTTTCCCTCTCTGCCTCTCTCTCTTTCTTTCTTGATGTGGTCTGACTCTGTCACTTAGGCTGGAGTACAGTGGTGCGATCTCGGCTCACTGTAACCTTTGCCTCCTAGGTTCAAGCGATCCTCCCTCCTATCAGGGACTACATGTGTGTGCTACCATGCCTGGCTACTTTTTGTATTTTCTGTAGTGATGGGGTCCTGCCACGTTGCCCAGGATGGTCTCCAACTCCTGAGCGCAAGCAATCTGCCTGCCTTGGCCTCCCAAAGTACTGGGATTGCAGGCTGGAGCCACTGTGCCGGGCCTTAAACCGTTTTAAAATGTCAAATTCAGTGGGTTTTAGTATAATACATTCACAGTTTTGTGCAATCATTACTATGACCTAACTCTGGAATATTTACATTAAACAAAAGGAAATCTTATATCCATTCAGTCACTTGCCAGTCTCCCCCCATCTTCTCACAAGTACTGATCTACTTTATGTCTCTTTGATTGCCTATTCTGGAGATTTCTTGTAAATGGAATCATACGAAATAGCAGTGCATTTTTTTTTTTTTTTTTGAAACAGAGTATTGCTCTGTTGCCCAGGATGCAGTGCAGTGGCTCGATCTCAGCTCACTGCAACTTCTGCCTCCTGGGTTCAAGGAATTCTCCTGCCTCAGCCTCCAGAGTAGCTGAGATTATAGGCGCCTGCCACCATACCTGGATAAGTTTTGTATTTTTAGTAGAGACTGGGATTCACCATGTTGGCCAGGCTGGTCTTGAACTCCTGACCTCAGGTGATCCACCCGCCTTGGCCTCCCAATGTGCTGGGATTACAGGTGTGAGCCACCGCTCCAAGCCAGCAAAACTTATTTTTAATTGCAATATTTATCTATGGCATCATACAGATGGACATTGGAGACAGAATTGGGGAGGGTTGAAGGGGAGATGAGGGATGAAAAACTACCTGTTGGATACAATGTACAGTACGCGGTGACCGGTGCACTAAAAATCAAGATTTCACCATTTCACAGTTCATCCATGTAACCAAAAACCATTTGTACGCCTAACGCTATTGAAATTAAAAAATGTTTTAAAGGATTTATCTATGGCATCAAAATAAGACTATGTTTTTAGGAATTTCATCTAAAATATCAAAGTTACATACAAGATGGAAAAACATATGATTTTGGAACAATTAGTAACTCTAACTTACTTTAATATTACATAATTAAATTTTAAGCACTACCTAAATTGTGTTTGCCTGCCCTCTTGGGCAGGGACACCCTTTGATTCTCTTAATTGCAATGAGATAAAGGCTGAAGAATGGAAGTGATGGAGAATGATTGGCAGTATTCATGTTCCCTTAATTCATATTCCCTTAATTCCCTAGCAAATAAAATGCAAAGCAATATCCAGTCATTATTCATCACGTTTTCAGGCTCCTGCATAGTCTTCATGGCTCTGAGCCCAGAGCTGGCAGCAAGTGGTCCCTGATGGGTTTTGCCCATGGCACAGGCACACCACCTCTGGACACAGCTGGGCTAATGTTCAGCAAAGGTTGGCAGAAACAAGGAGAGTGGTTTGTCTTCCTTTCACAACTTTCCCAGGGGTTGAACTTGTGAGTTCATGGCAACATTTAGTCACAACTTAATTTTGT
>CAUYNB010047587.1:52500-65318 GCA_963574225.1 Lagothrix lagotricha
TTGATCAATTCTGTTAACACACTTGATGCATTTTTAAACTTGTCAGTTTCATTTTTCAGTGCCAAGATTTCTGTAGTTAAAAAATTATTTCAATATCTGTTAACTTTGTCTGCGAAAATTTAGAATTGCTTCTCTGTGTTTTATTGAAATTCTTTGCGCTTTCTCAAAACAACTATTTTGAATTCTTTATCTGAGAGGTCGTATGTCTCTGTCTCTCCAGGGTCAGTCACTGGTGTTTTATTTCGTCAGTCTGGTGAGGCTATATTTGTTCTTAATGTTCCCAGTGCTTGTGGACATTCGTTGATGTCCAGGCATTGAAGAGTTTGGTATTTTTTCCAGTTCTTAGTCTGGCTTAGTTTGTTCCTGTCCTCCAGAGGGCCTTCAAAAGATTCAAAGAGAACAACTATTGGGTTCTTGTCTATGGTCACTGCAGCCATTTCAGTACCAGAGGGCACCCTAAGCCCAATTATGCTGTGACTCTCTTGCAGCCTCCCAGATAACCAGCCCCAATGGATGTGGGGATGATTAGGGAGAGATCCCTGGATTCCAAAGGAAAGTTATTCACTCATTTTCTTCCTTATCACCCAAATGCCCAAATAGGAGTCTCTCTCAGCACTGAGCTGCCTGAAGTTGGGGGACGGGTGATATGGGCACTTCTGTGGCCATCACAACTGGTGTTATGCTAGGTCACACACCAAGAACATAGCTTTTCTAAACAGTGCAGCACCAGGATTCACACACTGTCATATAGACCAATGGGAAAGAGAATTATTTTAAAATGTATAAATTAAGACAAAGGCTGGGCATGGTAGCTCATGCCTATAATCCCAGCACTTTGGGAGGCTGAGAGGCTGGTGGATCACCTGAGGTTGGGAGTTCGAGACCAGCCTGGACAACATGCTGAAACCCCATCTCTACTAAAAATACAAGCATTAGCTAGGCATGCTGGTAGGCGCCTATAATCCCAGCTACTCGGGTCACTATGGCCTGGCTGCCACTAAAATTTATTGAGACTTTACTACCCTTCCCTTCCCCACCCACCCCTCCAGCACACAGATTCTTCTTACAATCTGTTTAGCTCCCTGGGGTTAAAGGAGGAGTGGTGTTGGCAATGTGAGACTGTCCCTATTACTGTTTTCAATGTGTCTTTTCTTGTTATTATGCTAAAACCAGGTACTGTGATTGCTTCTCTGATTTTTTAATTCTTACGAAGGTGCTTTCTTGCATGGAGAGTTGTCCAGTTGGAGGTTCCGGTGCAGGGACAATTATTGAAAGGTTCTATTCAGCCATCTTGTTCTACCTCCCTTGAAACAGTTCTTTTTTTTTTTTTTCTTTTTTTTTTTGTGAGATAGTCTTGCTTTGTTGCCAGGCGCCAGGCCGGAGTGCAGTGGGGTGATCTCGGCTCACTGCAACCTCCACCTCCCGGGTTCAAGTAATTCTCCTGCCTCAGCCTCCGAGTGGCTGGGACCACAGGTGTGCGCCACCACGCCCAGCTAATTTTTATATTTTTTAGTAGAGACGGGGTTTCACCATGGTCTCGATCTCTTGACCTTGTGATCTGCCTGCCTCGGCCTCCCAAAGTGCTGGGATTACAGGTGTGAGCCACTGCGCCCGGCGGAAACAGTTCTTAATAGTTTGCTGATGTCTGTGCTCTGGCAAGCAAATGTGCCACTGGATGAAGAAGATAGAAATATAGACCAGATGCTAGTACAAATGAGTGGTTACTGGTTAGATAATCTTGCTTATAAAGTGTTTAACCAATAGATCAATATCAAACTAGACAAATGAAAAATTCAAATTGTGAAACAATACCATCTCCAAAAAAAAAAAAAAGTACACATAGGCATTCTGGCCATTGACTTGATATTTAAGGGTGGCACAGCCTGACCTGTAACCTTGCATATTCCCTGGTGTGACTGATGCTATTCAGGGTCCAGGGCAATGCATGCACATATCCTGTTATATGTCCTTAAAAAAAGGGGTAGGAGCTGAATTAGAATGATGTAAAGGTCTTTAGGTTGTACTGTTGCCAACCTTGGAGATGGGCACTGCTTTGGAGCATAGAAAACACTTGAGTGGCAAAAACAAACAAACAAACTTAAGAGATAAAATACATTAATTACAGAACTTGACAAATCCTTCCTCTCATATGCTACAAATACATTAGATTTTCACATAATGAAGCCTCTTTTCTCAGTAGTACTGGGCATCCATTTCTTTGCTTCTCTCAGTGTTCCAATTCAGGTTGCTCACAAATTAGCACTGTATTTGCAACACACAAACCTAGCAGCTGAAGTGCATTTGCAATAATGAGCAATTCATATTGCTAAATATGTATATATGTGGTTTAGACACAAGGGGCTTAAAATGGATAACTGATTCTTTGCATTGGCAACCAAATGAACACAGTGCTAGAATTGTGAGTAGTTTTATTTATTTATTTTTTAGTTTTAGTTTTTGAGATGGAGTCTCGCTCTGTCGCCCAGCCTGGAGTACAGTGGTGTGATCTCAGCTCTCCACAATGTCCACTTCCCAGGTTCAAGCAATTCTCCTGCCTTAGCCTCCTGAGTAGCTGGGATTACAGGCGCATGCCACCATGCTCAGATGATTTTTGTATTTTTAGTAGAGATGAGGTTTTACCATGTTGGTCAGGCTGGACTTGAACTCCTGACCTTGTGATCCAACTGTCTCGGCCTCCCAAAGTGCTGGGATTACAGGAGTGAGCCACCATGCCCGGCCGTGAATACTTTTATTTTTATAAAAATATATTAAGCCTGTAATTCCAGCACTTTTGGAGGCTGAGACAGGAGGATCACTTGAGCCCAGGAATTTGGGACCAGCCTGGGAAGCTAGTGAGACCCTGTACACACACACACACACACACACACACACACACACACACACACACACACAATCAATTAGAATTCCTTAAGCTGGGGAGGTCAAGTCTGCAGTGAGCCAGGAACACACCACTGCACTCCAGCCTGGATGACAGAGCAAGACCCTGTCTTAAGGAAAAAAAAAAACACAACATATATATGTATGTGTGTATATATATATATATATAACACATATTATATATAATATATAATACGCATTTATATAATATATATTATACCATTATATATTATATATAATACGCATTATATATATTATATACATATGTATTTATATGTGTTTTTATATATAATATGTATTTTATGTAGGTGTATATGAAGGTTTACTCAAATTTTCAAAAAACTAGATTTATTTATCTATTTATTTTTTGAGACAGAGTCTAGCTCTGTCTCCCAAGCTGGAGTACAGTGGTGTGATCTTGGCTCACTGCAACCTCTGCCTCCCAGGTTCAAGCAATTCTTCTGCCTCAGCCTCTCAAGTAATTGGAATTACAGATGTGCCACCATACCCAGCTAAGTTTTGTGCTTTTAGTAGAGATGGGGTTTACCATGTTGGCCAGGAAGGTCTCAATCTCCTGACCTCATGATCTGCCTACCTCGGCCTTTCAAAGTGCTGGGATTACAGGCGTGAGTCACTACACCTGAATGTTTACAGGAAACAGTGTGACTTTTCTAGGTTTAGAATAAATTATTTTGAAAATCAAGGCTAAACATTTAAGACAGGTAAATAACAATCACTGTCCAGGATGGAAATTCTAAATAATAATAATGGTTGATAAAGTGAGAAAAGAAATCATATATGAAATAAAAATTTAAATATTTACATTATTCACTTCAACTAGGTTATAGAAAGTCACGTTGAATAATTATATACACACACATATTTGAACTACCACAAAGAAAAACCCAAAGAAGTAGAAAATTAAGGAATGCTTCACTGATTTTATACCTGTTGTTAAAAAAAAAGTTCAGGCTTTTGACTTAAATCACAATGTAACAAAACATTTTTCAGTTTTAAACATTGATCAAAAGATTGCCCACAGCAAATCTGCTAAGAAATAAGTATGGACGACCCCTGGAGGCACATTTCTTTCCCTCCTTTGGTAGCTTAGTAGGGAGCTGGCTCATCAGGACTGAGCCTGTCTGCAGAGGTACAGCTAGGCCACTGGGTGATGCTAATGTTCCCAGGAGGTAGAGATTCTTCAGGGCTGTTCCCAAGACCCTTGGTATGTCACTCTAGCCTTGGTGTTCTTCCTGGACCTGATATCCCTTGATTTTTTTTTTTTTTTCTTTCTTGGAGAAACTAGGTCGTTTCTACTCCCTTTTAGTTCAATTGATAAATATGTAACAGTGAGGAGCCAAGGTCCTGTCTTCCTGACTGCTATTTATGGCATGTCTAGTCTTTTGCCTCAGGCTGGCCCCAGGGACTTTGGCCAACGTGCATTTAGAACATCTAGGCCAGGGCCAGGTGCAGTGACTTACATCTGTAATCCCAGCACTTTTGGAGGCCCAGGCGGGTGGATCACTTGAGGTCAGGTGTCTCAGTTTGAGACCAGCCTGGCCAACATGGTGAAATCCCCGTCTCTACTAAACCTACAAGAATTAGCTAGGCGTGGTAATGACGCCTGTAATCCCAGCTACTGGGGAGGCTGAGCCAGGAGAATCGCTTGAACCCAGGAGGCAGAGGTTGCAGTGAGCTGAGATGGTGCCACTACATACACTCCATCCTGCATGACAGAGCGAGACTCCATCTCAAAAAAAAAAGAGAACATCTAGGCCAGGCCTGTATTATAAAATAGCAAGAGTTCAAGGAACTGTGTGTGCTCTACCAGTAAATCCTGTTAGATGCACCATAAGGCACTAGTGGTGTGTGTCTGTGACTTTGTGATATCCTCCACCCCAAGCACAATAAAGGTTACGATAAAGACCCTGCTAAAATAAAGTAAACATGCTATAATTTTAGCCAAAAATCCAGAAATATTCTTGAAATCACTTATGCCACTCCGAATTTGTTGGATGTTAATCAGCCAGTAGAAATGATATTCTTTGGAACAAAGACTCATTACAATATTCTTTTTTTTTTTTCCTTGAGACAGGGTCTCGCCCTGTCACTGAGATTGGAGTGCAGTGGCACGATCTTGACTCACTGCAGTTTCCACTGCCAGGTTCAGGCGATTCTCATGCCTCAGCCTCCCTAGTAGCAGGGATTACAGGTGCATGCCAACATGCGCAGCTAATTTTTGTATTTGCAGTAGAGACAGTGTTTCACTACGTAGGCCAGGCTGGTCTTGAACTCCTGGCTTCAAGTGATCTGCCTGTCTTGGCCTCCCAAAGTGCTGGGATTACATACAGCACTGTGGCCTGGCCTAAGTACAGTACATCATGCCTGGCCTAAGTACAGTATTCTTGATCTGCCCAAACACTGAACACCCTGATAAAGCATAAACAAAATCACTTTTGAACATGTGAGGAAAATGCTTATTAAATTTTGTTAAAGTAATTGGATTTAACTTAGACAAGATATGCAATGCGCTAGAAAAGTTAAACAAAACAAAAGAAGAGCAATTTGTGGGCTTTTTAGGAAAATGAAATTTATTTTGAAGTTGTGCTAGTCACAGTTATTTGGTATTACTATTTCTAATGTCATTAGATATATTAGCAAAAACCTAACATATCTAAGTTTCACGATGGAGAAAACATTTGTTGTTATTATTATTATTTTTGAGATTGAGTCTCACTCTGTCACCCAGGTTGGAGTACAGTGGTGCAATCTCAGCTCACTGCCACCTCCTCCTCCCAGGTTCAAGTGATTCTCCTGCCTCAGCCTCCTGAGTAGCTGGGACTACAAGTGCCTGCCACCACACCCAACTAATTTTTGTATTTTTAGTAGAGATGGGGTTTCCACATGCTGGCCAGGCTGGTCTTGAACTCCTGACCTTGCGATCAGCCTACCTCAGCCTCCCAAAATGTTGGCATTACAGGTGTGAGCCACCCGGCCAGAAAACATTTTTTTAAATTTTAGAGAAAATAGTTCTTTTTTTTCTGAGTCTGCTTGCTAGAGAAAAGAAAATAGTTCTAAGACAAAATACATTGCACAAGATGACATTCAAATAAGATATGCAGAAATTAGAGCAAAGAAACAAAAAAGTTTACATAAATTTCATAAATGAGATGATTCATGTACAAATAACCATTAAACATTTCCATAGAGCGTGTTTTCTAGCTATGATAGATTGAAGAGATATTTGAACAAATCAATTAGCATACTTCCAATTTTAGCTTTCTTTGTAATGCCCCAGCATTATAAAAACTTTGAAGCAACTTAATAAATACTCTCTTTCTTTTTTTTTTTTTTTTTGGAGACAGAGTCTTGCTCTGTTGCCCAGGCTAGAGTGCAGTGATGCGATCTTAGCTCACAGCAGTCTCCACTGTCTGGGTTCAAACAATTCTCCTGCCTCAGCCTCTTGAGTAGCTAAGACTATTTTTGTATTTTGGGTAGAGATGGGGTTTCACCATGTTGGTCAGGCTGATCTTGAACTCCTGACCTCAGGTGATCCACCTGCCTCAGCCTCCCAAAGCGTTGGGATTACAGGTGTGAGCCACCACACCCGGCCAGAACTTAGTAAATATTCTATGAATAAATTGTTTTAAAAAGATAATAGGCCAGGCATGATTTCTTGTGCCTGTAATCCTAGCACTTTGAAGGCCAAGGTGGGAAGATTGCTTGAGGCCAGGAGTTCAAGACCAGCCTCGGCAAAATAGCCAGACATCCATCTCTAGTATCAAAAAAAAAAAAAGTAAAAAAATTTAAAAATTGCAATATAGCCGAAAGCAATTTGTATAGTAAAATTAAAATATCTGCAATATTTTTGTTATAATAATTATATGCATTACAATAAACAATTAATGGCATCATTTTATTATGTTATATGATGCTAGTGGTAAGATTAGTGCTTACTTTGGGGCTGGGTGCAGTGGCTAACACGTGTAATCCCAGCACTTTGAAAGACAGGTGGGTGGATCAGTTGAGTCCAGGAGTTTGAAATGAGCCTCAGCAATATAGCTAAACGCTGTTTCTACAAAAAATGCAAAAATTAGCTGATCATGCTGGCTTTCTACCAGCTACTCAGGAGGCTGAAGTGGGAGGATGACTTGAGTCTGGGAGGCAGAGGTTGCAGTGAGCTCAGATAGCACCACTGCACTCCAGCCTGTGCGACAGGAGACCCTGTCTCCAAAAAAAAAAAAAGAATAGTGCTCACTTTGTGGGATACAGAATATAAAGGGGCATAAACATGCACAAAGTTATTGAGTTATACACTTAAGCTTTGTGCACTTTACTGTATATAGGTTGTAGCTCAATGTGAATGTTAACAAATTCATGGTTCATTTTTGGTTTTTGTTTTAAGAAGGAGTCTTACTTTGTCACCCACACTGGAGTGCAATGGCACGATCTCAGCTCACTGCAACCTCCATCTCCCAGGTTCAAGTGATTCTCCTGCCTCAGCCTCCCGAGTGGCTGGGATTACAGGCACCCGCCACCACACCTGGCTAATTTGTGTATTTTTGGTAGAAACGGTGTTTCACCATGTTGGCCAGGCTGGTCTCGGACTCCTGACCTCAGGTGATCTTCCTGCCTCGGCCTCCCAAAGTGCTGAAATTACAGGCGTGAGCCACTAAGCCTGGCCCATGGTTCATTTTTGAACATAAGTATGGCATCAGCTGAGTGAAGTTTCTCCAGATAAATAAAAAAATTCGTCGGGTGTGGTAGCTCATGCCTGTAATCTCAGTACTCTGGGAGGCCGAGGCAGGTGGATCACCTGAGGTCAGGAGTTTGAGACGAGCCTGGCCAGCATAGTGAAACTCCAGTCTCTACTAAAAACACAAAAATCAGCTGGGCTTTGTGGTGGACACCTGTAATCTGAGCTACTCAAGAGGCTGAGGCAGGAGAATCACTTGAAGCCAGGGGTGAAGGTTGCAGTGAACTGAGATCACACCACTGTACTCCAGCCTGGGCATTTTAGCAAGACTCTGTCTCAGAAAAAAAAAATTGTATATCTATAACCACTCAAAAACGTTTGTCTGCTTTGGTCTTACTGCCAGGAAAAAACGAAAGAGGGGAAAGTTTTGATTAATTGTTACAGAGATTTTGCTGAAAAATGAAGGCAAGAAAAATAAAGTTTAAAATAAATATTTAATTTTTAAATTACATGTCTTTAAAACTCATCCAGATGTCATCAGTCCGTTAACAGAATAACCAGACATGGGTAAAAATAATTAATTTTGATCCTCTTGGATGTTATGCCAATTCTAAGTCATATAAAAATCAGAATTTTGCAGCTATGTTTCAATTTTGTCTTTTTAAAAAATTATCTAAGTCTGAACAAAAAGATAAAATTTGTCTTTATGAAGGAATATTTGGCAAGGAAAAAGATGAAATATCTAATTTTACAGTGTGTTATTATCACTTATGACTTTTAAAATATTTAAACTTATGACAAATAGACTGCATTTGGTGTCTTGCCTACCTTGCCTACAAATGATGAGGGTAGGCCTGCTTAAGGGAATGGACAGGTAAAATGTGGCATGCAGTTAGATTTGTGTATCATATTGGTAGATCTCAAAACATAATATTGAAAGAGATAAAGAAGAAACTGAATGTCATTTATGTTTTTTAGTAATACACATTTATTTGACTTTTTTTTTGTTGAGACAGTGTCTCTGTTGCCCAGGTTGGAGTGCAGTGGTGCAATCATGGCTCATTACAGCCTTGATTTCCCAAGCTCAAGCAATCCTCCCACCTCAGTCTTCTGAGTAGCAGGAATTATAGGCATTTGTGACAGCACCCAGCTAATTTTTGTATTTTTTTGTAGAGGCAGTGTCTTGCCATGTTAGTCAGGTTGGTCTCAAACTCCTGGTCTCAAGTAATCCATCTGCCTAGGTCTCCCAAAGTACTTGGATTACAGGCGTGACCTACCTTGCCCAGCTGACACTTATTGAATATCTGTATAGCGTCTACTATGTGCTAGACTCTGTTCTAAGCACTTAGTATTAGCTTATTTAACTATATATTAACTCTTTATAACAATCCTGTGAAGTAAGTACCAGTATTTTTTTTTTAATTTTTTAATGAGAAAACTGAGGCATACAGAGGCTAAGTAACTCGCCCATGGTCACATAGCTGGTAAGCAGCAGAGCCAGGATAGAACTCAGGAAGACTGTCTTCAGAGTCCTAACCAGTGCTCTAAAGTATTTGCTTAAAGAAATGTAGGAAAGTGTATTGGAAAAACCTCCAATTAAGTACACTAGAGTGGGTTTTTGTAAGGAGAAGAGAATAGGGATGAAGAAATAAGTAATACAAATAATAAAGAGGAACCTTGCACTGATCAATGGTAGTAGGAAGGCATGAACTGAGGGGTATGAGCATCCCATTTCTTTTTGTTTGTTTGTTTTTGCCTCACCGTGTTACTGAAGAGCATCCCATTTCCATGCCCCTGAGTGACTTTTTCAAACTTATTCACCTGATAAATCAGTTGTCTTGAAGAATGGGATTATGGCAGATGTTCAGTTTCTGTATTTCTATATGTTTCAATTTTTGAAAAAAGATTAATAGGTATTATCTTTGTGATAAAAAATGCTGTATCCAGCTGGGCAGTGGCTCATGCCTCTTAGCACTTTGAGAAGCTAAGGCAGGAGAATTACTTGAGGCCAGGAATTCGAGACCAGCCTGGGCAACATAGCAAGAGCCTGTCTCTACAAAACTTTTAAAGAACTATCTGGGTGTGGAGGGACATGCCTATAGTCCTAGCTACTCAAGAGGCCAAGGCAGGGATGGGTCAGGTGTGGGTGGATTACTTGAGCCTGGGAGTTCAAGGCAGTGGTGAGCTATGATGGCACCACTGCACTGCAGCCTGCCTGGGCAACGGAGCAAGAATTTCTAAAAAAAAAAAAAAAAAAAAAAAAAATCCCAGAACAATAGACTAAATCTCCCAAGATGAAATTTGTAAGCATATTTAAGATGTTAATTTTTTTGCATGGAAAAATAAGAATGTCTTTCTTTCTTTAAACTTTTATTTTAGATTTGAAGATACATGTGCGGGTTTGTTACTTGATTATATTGCATGATTCTGAGCTTTGGGGTATAATTGATCCCATCACTCAGGTACTGAACATAGTACCCATGACATTAATTTTTTAATCCAGTTTTTCTTTTTATATGTGTGACCTAGAATAAGTTATTAAAAAATTTAAAACCTTACTTTTCTCATGTAATGGAATTTTAAAATGGGACTCTTCTCAGATCTTTCCTGGGTATGTGAAAACATTTAAGAAAAAAAAATATATAAATATGGCTGTGTGTGGTGGCCCATGCCTGTATTCCCAACACTTTTGAAGCTCAAGGGAGGAGGATTGCCTGAGCCTAGGAGTTCATGACCAGCTTGGGCAATGTAGAGAGAATCTGTCTACAAAAAATTAAAAAATTAGTTGAGTATTGTGATGTGGGTCTGTGTCCTGGGTGACAGAATGAGACCTTGTCTCTCCCTCTCACTCTCTCTCTCTCTGTCTTTATTTATTTTGAGATGTGGTCTCACTATGTTGCCCAGCCTGGTCTTGAACTCCTAAGCTCAAGCTATACTTCCACCTTGGCCTCCCAAAGTGCTAGGATTACAGGCATGAGCCACCATGCCTGTCCAGAGCCTGTCTCAAGAAAAAAAAAACCCAGTTGCAGTGGCTCATGCCTGTAATCCCAACACTTTGGGAGGCCAAGGTGGGAGGATTACTTGAGCCAAGGAATTCAAGACCCACCTGGGCAAGATAGCGAGACTCTCATCTCTACAAAAGAGTTTAAAAAAATTAGCCAGGCATGGTGGCATGTGCCTGTAGTCCCAGCTACTAGGGAGGCTCACTTGAACTTGGGAGATTGAGGCTGCAATGAGCTGTGATCGCGTCACTGCATTCCAGCCTTGGTGACAGAGTCAGATTCTGTCTCTTAAAAAAAAAAAAAAAAGAGAGAGAGAGGAGGTGTCACAATGTTGCCAGGGTGGATGCTGACCTGAACCCTTGGGCTCAAATGATCCTCCTGTCTCAGTCTCCTGAGTAGTTGGGACTACAAGTATGTGCCACTGTGCCCAGCAAAAATCAGATTTTTTATTATCTAAGAGTGACCAGATTAAGTCACAGGGCTTGCTTCTAAAGCAAGTCATCCCTCTAGAACAGGTTTGAATGAAAAGTGGAGAAAAGAATGCCAATTGTTTTTCCAAATATAACTATGAGTCCCACCTGTTCAGTGTATCATCTATATTTATTTGTTTTTTATTTTTTTAAATTTCTTTTTCACCTATATTCATTTCTAATATGAACATATTACTAGGGTTTATCTCCTAGGTTGTTGAGAAAGTAACAAAGATAAAGCAAGTAAAATGCTAAGCACAGTGTTTGATACAAGGAATGAGGTCATCTTAGACCATCTAGCCCCAGTCAGACTGCCTGATGATTGCAGCTGCATGAGTGATTCCAAGTAAGACTGGCAGGAGAACCACACGGGCGAACTCAGCCCAAATCATTTATCCTCAGAGTTGAAAGACCTTGGAGGCCAGGTGTAGTGGATCATGCCTATAATCCTAGCACTTTGGGAGGCTGAGGCAGGAGGATCCCTTGAGCCCAGGTGTTCAAGACCAGCCTGGGAAACAAAGAGAGACCCTATCTCTTAAAAAAAAAAAAAAAAAAAAAAGAACCTGATAGACCTTGGAAAAAAGCAGATGCACAGGGAGCATGAAGAGTGATTGTTCTTGAGGGTATGGTCCTAAAGGATAGGAAGGACTCAGTCCAAGAGGTAGATGGAAGAAATATTTATTTTCAATATACAGAAGAACTTTAAAAATGAAGTCTCCTGAAGATTAAATAAACATCCTTTGAAAGTAGTGAGTTTACTATCACTTGAGTTTTTTGTTTTATTTTAAGCTGGATGACCTTTAAATGTCAGGGATGGTGTAGAATGAATGAATTCAAGTCGTGTATGGGTCCCTTTACTCTTATAGTTTTTGGAATCTAAGAAAACTCTGCATATCAATTTAGTCTGGAAGTTCCAAAAATACTTTCCTTTTATTATTCACTATAGTAACAATTTTAACAGTTTTCTATGAGTTTACGGCAATAAAGATGCTTCATTACAAATGTCTGTCAAAGCTATTGCTTTTTGTCCTTTTAGTTTATAAAATTGCGGCTTGAACTCTTGAACAAACTCCTGTTTTCTGAATCCATTAGACTTGTATAAATTCTAAGACTCATTTTTCTTTGCATGTTAATATATCTAAAATCTACATATATCTGATATGTGTACAGTCATGGTTATCCAGGTGACAGTTATGACAGATGCAATTGTCTGCACACATGGTCATAGGTGTTAAAAGTGACATCACTTCAATGGAGTGAAATGCATTATTGGTATCACATGTGTTAGGTGTAATTGCTATTCAGAATGACTTACAGAATGGATGCCAATAGCTTGGTAGAGAATTCCAGAGATAATTGGAATTGGGAGCACTCTTTTTTTTTTTTGAAATGGAGTCTTGCTCTGACGCCAGGCTGGAGTGCAGTGGCGCAATCTCGGCTCACTGCAGCCTAATTGGAAGCACTCCTTTAAGAAACACTGCATCTCCAATACTTTTGGTAGCATGGAGAATGAGATTGTATAGAAAAATGTAACTTATAGAAAGACATTGTGTTGTAGTTTAATTTGAAGTGATTTTCTTGTATTGTAATCTATAAAATAATGACACATTGACTAGCAAGTACAGCTGAACCCGGGAAGGTCCAGCTCTGTGGGGGAGGGGCGTCCGCCGAAGGAAAACTAAGAAACAGAAAAAACTTTACCACCACCAAGTTGGACGTCCACTCACAGACCTAATCTGAACGTCAGCAATT
>CAUYNB010047589.1:0-13739 GCA_963574225.1 Lagothrix lagotricha
TAACAAGGGCTGCAGTTGAAGCAGAAATTAATAGCCTAACAACCCAAAAAAATCCAGAACCAGACAGGTTCACAGCTGAATTCTACCAGAGGTACAAAGAGAAGCTGGTACCATTCCTTCTGAAACTATTCCAAACAATACAAAAAGAGAGAATCCTCCCTAACTCATTCTATGAGACCAACATCGTCCTGATACCAAAAGCTGGCAGAGATGCAACTAAAAAGAAAATTTCAGGCCAATATCCATGATGAACATTGATGCAAAAATCTTCAATAAAATGCTTGCAAACTGAATCCAACAGCACATCAAAAAGCTTATCCATCACAATCATGTCTGCTTCATTCCTGGGATGCAAGGCTGGTTTAACATACACAAATCTATAAATGTAATCCATCACATAAACAGAACCAAAGATAAAAACCACATGATTATCTCAATAGATGCAGAGAAAGTCTTTGACAAAATTCAACAGCGCTTTATGCTAAAAACTCTCAACAAACTAGATATCGATGGATCCTATCTCAAAATAATAAGAGCTATTCATGACAAACCCACAGACAATATCATACTGAATGAACAAAAACTGGAAGCATTCCCTTTGAAAACTGGCACAAGACAAGGATGCCCTCTCTCACCACTCCTATTCAACGTAGTATTGGAAGTTCTGGCTAGTGTCATCAGGCAAGAGGAAGTAATAAAAGGTATTCAAATTGGAAAAGAGGATATCAAATTGTCCCTGTTTGCAGATGACACGATTGTATATTTAGAAAACCCCATTATTTCAGCCCCAAATCTCCTTAAGCTAATAAACAACTTCAACAAAGTCTCAGGATACGAAATAAATGTGCAAAAATCACAAGCTTTCCTATATACCAATAGACAAACAGAGAGCCAAATCACAAGTGACCTCCCACTCACAAGTGCTACAAAGAGAATAAAATACCTAGGAATACCATTAACAAGGGATGTGAAGGACCTCTTCAAAGAGAACTACAAACCACTGCTCAAGAAATAAGAGAGGACACAAACAGATGAAAAAACATTCCATGCTCATGGTTAGGAAGAATCAATATCATGAAAATGGTCATACTGCCCAAAGTAATTTATAGATTCAATGCTATCCCCATCAAGCTACCAATGACTACCTTAAACTTCATATGGAACCAAAAAGAGGCCACATAACCAAGGCAATCCTAAACAACAATAACAACAGCAAAAAGAGCTGGAGGCATCACACTGCCTGACTTCAAACTATATGACAAGGTGACTGTACTCAAAACAGCATGGTACAGGTACCAAAACAGAGATATAGACCGATGGAACAGAACAGAGACCTCAGAAAGAACACCACACAACTACAACCATCAGATCTTTAACAAACCTGCCAAAAACAAGCAATGGAGAAAGGATTCCCTATTTAATAAATGGTGTTGGAAAAATTGGTTAGCCATATACAGAAAGCTGAAACTGAATCTCTTCCTTACACTTTATACAAAAATTAACTCTAGATGGATTAAAGATTTAAACATGAGGCCTAATACCACAAAAACTCTAGAAGAAAACCTAAGCAATACCATTCAGGACATAGGCACGGACATGGACTTCATGACTTAAACACCAAAAGCAATGGCAACAAAAGCCAAAATAGACAAATGGGATCTACTTAAGAGCTTCTGCACAGCAAAAGAAACTGTCAATAGAGTGAACCAGCAACCAACAAAATGGGAAAAATTTTTGCCATCTACCCATCTGACAAATGGCTAATATCCATAATCTACAGATAACTTAAACAAATTTACAAGAAAAAATACGAACAACTCCATCAAAAAGTGGGCAAAGTTATGAACAAACACTTTTCAGAAAAACATTTGCGCAGTCAACAAACATATGAAGTAAAGCTCATCATCACTGATCATTAGAGAAATGCAAATAAAAATCACATTGAGATACCATCTCATTCCAGTTAGAATGGTGATCATTAAAAAAATCTGGAGACCACAGATGCTGGCGAGGATGTGGAGAAAAAGGAACACTTTTACACTGTTGGTGGGAGTATAAATTAGTTCAACCATTGTGGAAGACAGTGTGGTGATTCCTCAAGGATCTAGAAATAAAAATTCCATTTGACTCAGCAATCCCATTAAGGGGTATATACCCAAAGGATTATAAATCATTCTATTATAAAGAGACATACACACATGTGTTTGTTGTGGTCCTGCTTACTATAGCATAGACTTGGAACCAACCCAAGTGCCCAAGTCTATCAATGATAGACTGCATAAAGAAAATGTGACATGTATACACCATGGAATACTATACAGACATAAAAAATGATGAGTTCATGTCATTTGCAGGGGCATGTATGAAGCTGGAAATCATCATTCTCAGCAAACTGACAGAAGAACAGAAAACCAAACACCACATGTTCTCATTCATAAGTGGATGTTGAACAAGGAGAACACACAGACACAGGGAGGGGAACATCACACACTGTGGCCTAGGGGATGGGGGGCTAGGTGAGGAATAGCTGGGTCAGAGAGGACTGGGGAGGGATAGCATTATGAGAAATACCTAATGTAGATGGCAGGGTGATGTATGCAGCAAACAACCACCATGGCACATGTATGCCTATGTAACAAATCTGCACAATCTGCACATGTACCCCAGAACTTAAAGTATAATTTAAAAAAATGCACACATTTTTGTCCTATAGGTCACCAGTTGATGGACATTTGGATTATTAGATTTCAAATTATTATGAATAGAGCTTTTCTGGATATCAGTATACAGCATTTTGTTTAGATATTATTTTTGTTTCCTTTGTATAAATACCTAGGAATAGAAATGTTTGCAGCATATGATGTGTATGCTAACTTTATAAAGAATTACCAAAGCATACCTTGAAATAATTATGTTTTATTGTAATGCCACCTGCAACATATGAAAGTTCCTTTTGTTCCACATCCTTGCCAAAACTTGAAATACACTAATTTGTGTGCTTTTTAGTACATGCCTCTTCATATTTTATGTGCTTTAAAGTTGAATTCAGTGAGGACCAGTGCTGTTGAGCATCTATTTGTGTGCTTTATTATCTATCACGCAAGCTATTTTGAAAAGGTTTTCTTCCCTTTTTATTTCATGGAAGGATTGGTATAAAAATAGCATTATTTCTTCCTTTAATGTTTAATAGAATTTACCACTGAAGTCATTTGAGTCTAAAGTTTTCCTGGGAAAACTTTTAATTATAAATTCAATTTGTTAATGAATTTCAAATTTTTACTTTTTTTTTCCTTTGGGACAATCTTGCTCAATTTTGTCTTTCAAGAAATTGTCATCTTATCAAAGCACTCAGATATATTAACATAAAGTTCTTCATAATACTCCAGCAATTTTATTTGAATACTAGTATCATTTGTACTATTTTTTCTTCATTCTTCATATTAATACTTACTCTTTCTTCCCTTTCGTTTAGTTATTATTTTCTGTATTATTATCAATGTAGCTGGAACTTAGTCAATTTTATTAATCTTTTCAAATAACTAACTTTGGTTCTATTTTTTTCCTACCATTTTATTTTTTTCTCTGTTTTCTTTCACTGATTTCTCCCCCTATATTTAATGTTCCCTTCCTTCACACTTCTGAGATTCTTTGCACACTAATATTAGACTACTTGAAAGTTCACGTATATCACTGACAATCTATTCATTATTTTTCTGCCCTTCTCTCTACAAATTAGGTAGACTAGTTTCTCTTGCCTTATCTTCAATTTAACTGACATTTTGTTCTACGGTATCTACCTACTATTTAAAACATCTGGTGAAATTATATTTTTGTTATAGAATAATTCACCTGTCAGAGACCAATTTTGTCATTTTTAAATCGTTTTTGTTTTCTCATTATTATGTTTATATTTTTCTTTTCAATTTCAAAGCATAGTTGTAATAGCTCTTTTAAATTTCTTGCCTGCTACTTCATCATCTTGTTTATTTCTGTTTCTATAGGTTGATTTTTTTTCAAATCTGTGCCACATTTTTACTGTTGCATTGACTTGTTGGATTTTGTTTTCTTCTTTTTAACAGTAATGATTTTCTTCTGTTGGATGTTTATTTTACTTTCAGATTAAGTAAATTTTTACTAGACTATCTCATTCTTTAAGGCTCATTTTAGCTGTACTCCTAAGGAGTGAATGGTCTTCTAAGATATCTACTAAATTCCCAGGGTCCAAGAAAGTCAATATGTTTTGATATTTGAATATTGGACCTCCCCCGCATTTGGTAAGCTGAAGTCGTTTTTCAACTTCAAGCTACTTGGAAGTCCTTCATCCCATGGTATTTGTTCTTTGCCCAGCTTTGTGAAGTCTCAGCCCATATATGAGAACTTATTACAGAAGTCCTCAAATAATATCATTTTGTTTAATGTGATTTGGTTTAAATGATGAGAAAATAATGATTTCTAGCCATGTGGTTTGCATGTCTTTGTGGAGTTAACATGTTCTCACCATGTTTGTGTGGGTTGTCTCTGGATACACAGGTTTCCTCCCAGATCTTAGAGATGTGCTTGTTAGGTCAATTTGTGTGCCTAAATTGCTACTTTTGTGATCAGAAATATACTGTAGGAACTTAACTATTGTTTATGTCAATCAGACTATGGTAACATTGGTTTCATTATGTGTCACTTTGCTTAAAGTTGAAGTTTCCAGGAACCTATTGAGGACATGAACTCAGGATTTGCTATATTCAGTCAAGAAATCAAATGGTTCCCTACAGAGATTTCTAAAGCTCTTTTTCTACATACCTCCTCTCAGCTATTATACTGAATAAATTTTGTCTTAGTTCCCCATGCACTGATCTCTGTCTCCTAGACCAGCATGCTCTAGTTGTATTTCCTCTTCTATCAGGAAGTGCCTCTAGTCAGGTTTCACAGTTCTGTGTGTCCTATTGCCTGATGTCTGAAAACAGTCATTTCTTACATCTTGCCAAGTTTTCTAGTAGTTTACTTTGAGAGGCCTATTCCAGTACCATCATTCCCATCACAGCTGAAATCAGAAGGCCCCCACTCACTAAACGTTGAGATCTACTCTCTATTAACACCAAAAAAGTAAAATAAATAGTCTAGTAATGTATTCAACAGGCTTATTACCCTTCCCAAGTATTCTGTCTTTGCAATTACATTTAATACTCTTGACCACAATTTCTCTTTTATCATAGACTTTCTCTTTTTACTTGATGTAATTTATCAGAAGGGTATGCTGCAGACCTTGGATAAATAGTGTTTTGAATTCCTTTTCTGACTCCACAGTCTTTAATATTTCAATCCATTAAATTCAATTTCTAGATAGACTATTCCTGAATATATTTTGATTGAGTTTCTTGTCAAAGCTTTAAATGATTTCACATTTCTTACTTCTATAAGTTACATTTCTCTATTGAACAGTTAATGCTATATAAACGTGAACGTCTATTCCTTTAAGCTTATGTTTCTCTGGTCACAACATATTTTCTTTGTCAAAAAGAATCACCTCAATATTTATGTGGTACACATATCACATATGACTTTATTGTTTTGGTGTTATTATTAGCTGCTATTTTCCTTTAAATCTGGGGTTGCCAGATAAAATACAAGATGATCAGTTATGTTTAAAATTCAGATAAACAGTAGTTAAGTTTTAGTATAAATATATAGCCAATATTGCATGAAGTATATTTATACTAATACATTATCCATTGTTTATCTGAAATTCAAATTTAACTTGGCATCTTGGGTTTATTGCTTGTTTTGCTAAATATGCAAACCACATTTAAGTTGCTACCTATTTTTAAGTCTAGACTTAAATCACATATTCCATAAATCTTTTCATTTCTTCACTAACAATCACTTGATCATATTCTCTGAATATTAACCTACATTCTGTAAAATACTTTTATAATTAATTATGTATAATATAGATATGCGTATTGCATTAAATAAATGAATTTTAGTTTACATTAATTTCACTCCCACCTAAAGACAGTTATCTTATTTATCACGTATTCCTCCAGCAGTTGTATTTAAATCTTTACTATCACCAATTGCTTATGAAGGTTATTATAGTTTGCTACTATTTTATGCTAAATATTTATTTTAATTTAATTTCAAATGAATACTTTTCAGAAGGAACATTGACTATGTTTTATTGCTTCAGATTTAAAGAAGTAATAAATGTAACACACAGACAAAATACAAAAACAGAATGCAAGAGACCTCATGCCCCTGATATAGTCTATTTCCAATTCCTCTGTTCTGTATACTTTATTTCCTCATTTAATTCCCACTTTCTTTCATGATAACTATCAATGTTTTCATTTGTACCTTTATTTGTTTTTCTCCTGAGCTGCTAATAAAAATTAATTCCTTTACTCACATCTTTTGTAACTTCAATCTATTTTTTTATAAAGTAACCAGTGGCATCTATCTGAAAGCATACTTGGTTATTTGAGTATGCTGACTATAATTTCAGTGATGTGCACTGTCTTCATGAGAGCTTTAATCAACTTAGCATCATATACAATCACCTGCCTCTCCAGCCACACCTTCCATTATTCTTTGCCTTACGGTATAGCTTTTGGAAATGATTACTCAGATTACATGTTGCGCTAAGATCTCATGACTTAGATCTTGCACTTTCCTGTCAGGAAGACTTTTCCTTCATTTACACTCATTGTTAATCTCCACTATTATTTTAAGCCTCTATTCAGAGTGACTGTCTTCTGCTCACCCTGAATATGCAGGCTCTCACTGATGTCCATTATCTGTATTCACATATCGTCCTGTAAATAAGTCTTTATTAATATTTTTGAAGTATACAGAATACCTGTTTTAATTGTTGTTTTCTTTATTACAATCAATATTATTCAAAGTCAGGGAACTGTCTTATGTTTATATTTAAATAACCTAGGAACTGATCTGATTAGAGCACTGCCCTAAGAACACCTTGTCTGTGTAAAGGAGTTTATGTCAAAGTATGAGAATAAAGAGAGAGAAAGAGTGTTCGTGTTTTACAGGGTTTTATAAACATGGAACTTATACTTTAGCCACTTTGAAAGAAAACAGTGACAGAAAATAATACTGTAGGATGAATAATAAAGTCATAGGAATTACAGGAAGAAAACAATTTTGTGGTTCATAGGCAAGATGTAAAATACGTTAGAAGAAAGTATATCAGTAAGTCACAAGTTCAGGCAGCCTTTGAGAATCTACTTTACATATTTCTTAAAATTGCCTGTTAAAATTAGGATTCACAAAAATAAAAAATAAAATTTATATCAGATTTCCTTTTTAAAAATTCAAAATAAAATAATTATATTTGAAATATAAAATTGTAGTTTCAAAAGAAATGGATACATTTTGTTAATATAATTACTTCTCCTGATGATGTATCCTTTCCTCATAAACGATCAAATCTTTAAATTAGAATAAAAGATCTCAATGATCTCACAAGATCTTCAGTTTATTAATCTTAGCTTGGATATTGTTAAAATATTTCTTCTTTACATGCCAACTTAGAGCTTCTAGAATATGTAGCTATAGCTTCCAAATTTACCAAAATTACAAAGATTTAAAAAATATATCAAATTTAAAAATTGCGTCTTGACAAAAAAACATACTTTTAGGGTGCATATATTGAATCCAAATGCTGTATCATATATCTTCAGTCATTATTGCATTCATCACATAACAGCAAACCAAATCACTTTTACAGAGGAGAAAATTGGGCCGCTAGAGCTTCATCTAAAGTCACATCGCTCATGATTGAAAGAGCTGAATTTGAATGCAGTTTTATCTAGCGTCAAAGACAAACTGATGCTCTTAACGTAGCACCTTGCTGAACACTCTGTATCATATTCTAAAAGAGAAACGCCAGGGGGTTTCCTCCTGGGCATGTAGGTAAGTTTTGGATCTTTAAATTCAAAATCATGTAAACTGGACTATTTTTTCTACCTGTTAGTATCATCTCAAACTCTTTCTGAATGTTCTCTTTTTGTTGTTGTTTTGAGGATATACAGTGAAATAGAATGCAGGTAACAACAATAATTAACAACCTTTGATTATCCATATCCCTGGATCTATTTTTAACTCCAACCAGAGTTTCTGCTACCCTGATTTTATGGTCCTGAGGGTAGGCCACCATATTTTGTCCCCATTAACTGAAATTTAATGTTGCTTTAAAACTGAATAAAAATACCCAATCCTTGAGAATGAGTTTCTTCCACTAAGCCATACTCACTCACAATAAGATAAAATTGGAATATTTCCTTATTCTCTCCACCTTCATTATCTAATGCTTTTCCTTTTTTTTTTTTTTTTAATTATACTTTAGGTTCTGAGATACGTGTGCAGAACGTGCAAGTCTGTTGCATAGGTATACACGTGCCATGGCGGTTTGCTGTACCCATCAACCTGTCATCTACATTAGGTATTTCTCCTAATGCTATCCCTCCTCTAGCCTCCACCCCCGCCCCTCTCCCCGGCCCCGGTGTCTGAATCTTCTTTTATGCTGTTTCAGCGTTTATCTTACACAAAGAAATCTCTTTTCACACAAACTTGATTCCCTTTTAGAATAATCAAATCAGGGAAATAAATGTTGTTTATATCACTTAGGCCTCCATTATGATGAATTCTCATCAGCAGTTTTCAGAAGCCATTTTCATTTACTCATCCAAGTGCTTTGAAATCCTCTAAAATGGTCATTTATTTCCCTAGTCACTAACAGTAATCTAGGCAATGTGTCTTTTCCAACTGCCAATAATACTGATTTATATGTTCTGTTTAAAATTTTTCTTGTTACAATCAAATGGTAATTTTATTTCCCTGCTCAGTTACTTGCTGAAAATTAATAGAATTTGTTTACATTTCACCCTGTAGAACAATATGTACTTCAGGCAAAAATGTGTTGTAAAGGAGAAAATATATTTTGTTTACAGCCCTGCATGCAGCCAGAATCATTTCATGAGTCTAATATTATCACTGATTAATGTGAAAATCAATAAGACTTATTAGTGTGGAAATAAGGCCTGTTCATATGACAAATACATAGTATATGGAGATGTCCAGGGTTTAATTTTTTTAATATCAAACTCTATATCTCTAACAAATAATCAAAATGTTACAATTACCTTGCTGTAACATGTTTGAATCAATATATGAGGCCTGAAGGAAATTCAGGAATACCACATTTATTACTACTATGAATATTGTATATTATTGCTAGTACTTAGACATAAGTGCTTCCCACAAGGAAATTTACAAATACAGAAATAATTCGATGAGAAAGAAGTTACTCAAAGTAGCTTCCATATGCAATTGAGTTCAATGTAACAGAAAATGTGTGTCTTTGGACCTGAAGGCCTGATTAGATGCTAATGGTAGTAGAGAGAGATCCTCATGGTAATTCAGTTAAATGTTACCATTTCCATCTCTCACAGCGGAATATGTGTGATGTAGAAAACAGTATCGTTCTTCAAAGATCAGATATTGAATTTTTCGTTAACATATATAAAACATTTCTTTCTTAGTGGAGAATTATTAGTTCAAAAACATGGAAAATGAATTAGATTTTCAGTTACTAATTGCATTTGTGACATCAAGCATACAAAAATCCAAGAGACTCACATAACTATCAAACTTATTTCTGCATCGACTAATTTATACTATTCATTTTTCCTAGGACTTTAAGAGTTCATTAAGCCACACTGAAAAGTTTACTTTCCAAAAATGCAACATAACCTCATAAGACTCCAAAATGACTCAAAATTTATTTATTTTTCTGCTATAGCATAGCTGAAACAGGGTGCATTTGCAATCAGAGAATTAGTAATTGGAAAGATTTAGAGGTCACTACAAGCAAATCACCTTCCATCCCTCCCTTTCTGTCATTTAACCAGGCAAAAGACTCCTTGTACCTTGCAACAGAATGCCTTTGGGCATGTTCTGTATTGGATTTTATGTCAGGTCATGCAGGGCTGGTAATGAACTCTAAGCAGTACACTCCTGACATAACAGAGAATGTAGCTTTGAGTCATTAAATTAGTTTTCTGTCATCTAAGCCCATACTAAATGACACTTGTTTTCTCAAAGTCTATAAATGATTGATGGTCTGATATTTTAAAATACTCAGAAGGAATTCTTAACTACAACTCCTCTAGCTGACTACATGTGTTAGAAATAACACATTTATCTCTATCTCTCTCAATAAACATTGAACATGTGTCATAAGAAAATTATTTGTCATATATGTATATCAGAGCACTGGATTTGTTTGAGAAGCTCACTGCTATGTAAAAAGCTATTATTTATTCTAAGTACTAAATATGAATACTTATACTGTACTTAACTGATATTAAGAAAGTCTAAATTTTTATTCTGAAATAATTTCACCTATAAAGAGAAATATAAATAATACTGCGGGAAGCATTACATTATACCTAACAAACACCTATGTTTAATAATTTTTCAATTTTTGCTATATTTGTTTTGTTTACTCACACAAACGATCAAGTACTGAAAAGCTAAAATATTTCAAACTATTTATAGTTATTTTAACATTTTACTTCTCAGGTCTTTAACAAATATACTCAAATCACAGAGAAAATCATTTTCATTTAACAATAATTCAATAATAGTGCTAACACAATCAGCAATAATTCTTACTATTATCTAAAATACATTCCATTTCTTATTTTCTCAACTTTTCCAAAAATGGCATTCACTTTTCCCCTCAAACAAACAAACAAAATATGTTCAATGACCACACATTTTATTTTGTTTTGTTACTATGCTATTTATTTTAGTACAGTGTCTGCCCTTCCGTTTTGTTCTTTTTCTCTATCTTCTGCAGTCCTTTAAACTGGAAATTAACTCCAAATGAGAAGAGCTACATTAGATTCAGATTGAAGGTTTTAACACTCAGTGACACGTAGTGTCATTTTTTTCTCTCCACTGCACTGTCACCATTTTTAGTGAATAATATGTAATCACCATTTTTTAGTAAATAATATGTAATCCATGCCATGTGAATGTTCAGTTCCTCAACAACATTTTAACCATTGGCTTTAGCATTGATTTGTGGTTCTTTTCTGAGTCAATTATTTCACTGGGTAGGCACTGGCAATTTTCAAATTCCGTGATTGCTTTTAGTTTGTTATACTAGCATTGCCATTGTGAGGATATGATATACTCATTATTTGGAGATATTTGTTGAATTAAGTGTAATTTCTAAGGAAATGACAGGACAATAGTTTACCTATTTCTTTAATACCAATTTTCAGAGTAAGAAACAGATATGTCAGAAAAATCTAACTGTGCTAATAAGTAGTTTTATTTGGTGTCTTAGTTCCTTCAGGCTGATATAACAAAATATCATAAACCAGTTAGCTTATAAACAAAAGAAATTAATTTTTCACTGGCCTGGAGTCTTGGGAGTCCAAGATCAAGGTACCAGCAAATTTGATGTTTGATGAGAGCCTACTTTTTTGTTCATAGATGTCACCTTCTATAGGTGCCCTCACATTGTGGGTGTAAACCAAAAAGTATCTGAGACAGGTCTCAATCAATTTAGAAGTTTATTTTGCCAAGGTTAAGAACATGCACCAAATAAATAAACATGAAATCACAGAAACAGACTGTGGTCTCTGTGTTTCTCCAAAGATGATTATGAGGGCTTCTACATTTAAAGGGGAAAGTGGGCTGGAAGCAAGTTAAGGGGGTTATGGTAATCTGCATGTTGCAAGAGAAAAGAAACAAGTATAGGAATAGTCAATCATGCATTCCTCTGGTGCTCAGTAAATCAGCACTGTACGTAAGATAAGGTGAACACAGAGTAGCTACCTGTGGAGATATTTAACCTTTTATCTGTAGTTATCTGCTTAGGAACAAATAGAAAGACAACTTCTTATGTGACTCTGCTCTCAGCTTAATGTTTTCCTTTTGGCATAGTGAATTGGGGTCCCACGTTTTTATTTTCCTTTTGAAATGGCAAGGAAAAAACAACTTCAAGAGACCCCACTCATAAGGGCACTCATCCCATTCATCAGTGCTTCTCTTCCTCAGGATCTAATCACCTTCGTAATACCAATACATTTGTATTAGGTTTTAGACATATGGGTTTTGAGAGTACACAAATATTCAGGGCATAATATTTTGTGTTTGTCTTTCTTTTGCGTCTTTATGAATTCACAGATTTTTATGTATTCATTTTGTTGTGATCAATTATAATCAATAATATTTGGATGCTCAAATTTTCACAAATTTAGCAATTACTGTGCTATGTTCTTTAGACTGACTTCTGAGTCCATATGAATGAATCCACTCATCTTAGAGCTACTTGCTTCTGGCACATCATAAAGTCTTACACTCCTCTTGTACATTACCTGAATTAGACTTAGAATTGGCAATTGTCCAAAGGATCCATTTTGCAATTTTTTTTTTTTAAGAAAGGAGAGAGATACAGAATGAAGAGATATATTGAAAAGTGCACTGTTTTGTTGAGGGATGAAACAAGTGATTGTTATATCTGATTTTCGGTTCAGTATTTTAGTAGGTTTCCTTCCTTTTAAAATCAGTTCTACAGTGTAAATTTATTTATTTATTTATTTATTTATTTATTATTGCATTTTAGGTTTTGGGGTACATGTGAAGAACATGGAAGATTATTGCATAGGTACACACATAGCAGTGTAATTTGCTGCCTTCCTCCCCATCACCTATATCTGGCATTTCTTCCCATGCTATTTCTCCCCAACTCCCCACCCGCCACTGTCCCTCCACTATTTTCCCCCGACAGACCCCAGTGTGTTATGATCCCCTCCCTGTGTCTGTGTGTTCTCATTATTCAACATCCAGTGAGTGAGAACATGCAGTGTTTGATTTTCTGTTCTTGTGTCAGTTTGCTGAGAATGATGGTTTCCAGGTTCATCCATGTCCCTACAAAGGACATAACCTTATTTTTTTATGGCTGCATAGTATTCCATGGTGTATATGTGCCATATGTTCCCTGTCCAGTCTATCATCGACGGGCATTTGGGTTGGTTCCAGGTCTTTGCTATTGTAAACTGTGCTGCAATGAACATTCGTGTGCATGTGTCCTTATAGTAGAACGATTTATAATCCTTTGGATATACACCCAGTAATGAGATTGCTGGGTCAAATGGAATTTCTATTTCTAGGTCCTTGAGGAATCGCCACACTGTCTTTCACAATGGTTGAACTAATTTACACTCCCACCAACAGTGTAAAAGCGTTCCTATTTCTCCACATCCTCTCCAGCATCTGTTGTCTCCAGATTTTTTAATGATTGCCATTCTAACTGGCATGAAATGGTATCTCAATGTAGTTTTGATTTGCATTTCTCTAATGACCGGTGATGATGAGCATTTTTTCATATGTTTGTTGGCCTCATGTATGTCTTCTTTTGTAAAGTATCTGTTCATATGCTGCGCCCACTTTTGAATGGGCTTGTTTGTTTTTTTCTTGTAAATCTGTTTTAGTTCTCTGTAGATTCTGGATATTAGCCCTTTGTCAGATGGGTAGATTGTAAAAACGTTTTCCCATTCTGTTGGCTGCTGATTCACTCTTATGACTTTTTCTTTTGCTGCACAGAAGCTGTGGAGTTTGATTACGTCCCTTTTGTCTATTTTGGCTTTTGTTGCCAATGCTTTTGTTGTTTTAGTCATGAAGTCCTTGCCTATGCCTATGTCCTGAATGGA
>CAUYNB010047590.1:0-19616 GCA_963574225.1 Lagothrix lagotricha
CCTACCTTACACACGCTCAGATCACGGCTTAGCCGGCCTACCTTACACACGCTCAGATCACGGCTTAGCCGGTCTACCTTACACACGCTCAGATCACGGCTTAGCCGGCCTACCTTACACGGGCTCAGATCACGGCTTAGCCGGCCTACCTTACACGGGCTCAGATCACGGCTTAGCCGGCCTACCTTACACACGCCCAGATCACGGCTTAGCCGGCCTACCTTACACGGGCCCAGATCACGGCTTAGCCGGCCTACCTTACACACGCTCAGATCACGGCTTAGCCGGCCTACTTTACACACGCCCAGATCACGGCTTAGCCGGCCTACCTTACACGGGCTCAGATCACACACGTTAGCCCAGTCAGGCAGAAGCATGTTGCACAAAGCCGACTCTAGTCAAGTGTGGGTATCTCATGAAACTCACTGAACACTGCACTCAAAGTGAAAAACAGGATGGTCACATGGGCACTAGAAGCAGTTTCCACCGAATGTGAGTCGCTTTCGGACCATCTTAAAGTCAAAAAATCGCAGGTGAAACCCACTGTAAGTAGGCAGTAAGAAAAAGCCAGAGGGCAGGTACACACCAGGCATTCAAGGATGCTCACCAACAACCTTTCCTGGAAGACAGGACTCACCATCCGGGGGCACCCCGAGACCGCACTGTCGGTGCACTGGGACCGTGTCGTTACAGAGGCCAGGCCTTGCAGGAAGCTCTCCTTACTCTCCTGCTTTAACTGCTCCCTGCGGAAGGCGCCGTGGCATCAGACCCGCACAGTGCTGGGCAAGGGCACCTGCGCCTTCCTCTGCGTGCCCCACGTGGCAGGTCCCCTCCCTGCCTCTCCGCAGCACTGTCCCTGCTCCTCACCCATCACCTGCCGCTCACCAGCCCTGTGAGCCAAGTCAGCATCGCCGGGGCGGCCTGGAGCCATCCCTCCCAGGAATGGGACGCAGCGGCTTCACTCCCGGACCTGGCGTAGGTATGTGCGTTTCCTTCCTGGTGCGCGGGAAGCCGGCTGAACTTGGGCCGACCGCCTGTGCCACAGGACGCCTTCCGGCCTCCATTCAACAGACATGGAGCAGGCTCCAAGCCTCACTTCCCTATACCAGGAGCCACACTCAACAGCCACAGCAGCCACGGCAACACGCTGAGGCCCTGGAGGGCGTGTGCAGGCAGAAGCGCAGGGAAAACAGGAACCAAGGAGGTGCCAGAGGGTGGACAGGACAGCGCCAGGAAGGACAGTTCAGAGCCAGGCCCCTAGGAAAGGAAAGGAGGTTTTGAAGGGAGTGGTCATACTAACTGGAGCGGTGGGCAGAGACCCTGGACGGGGGAAGTGGCTGTAGCACCCTGAGGGGTGCTGCCCAGAGCTGGGAGGTGGCGGGTCTCACTCCACACAGGCATTTTCAGGAGATCCAGGAGCCCTCTGGGAGCAAGAGGCAGACAAGGGCTGCAAGGTGACAGGGACACCCACTCCTCACCCCTCAGATTTAACAGCGGCTTCTCTGGATGGGCTCTGCCCTCACGACTCCCCCACCCGCCTCTCGTGGGGGAGCAGGGGAGGTGACCCGGGCACTGCACGTCACGAGGGGTCTCTCTTCCTACTGTGCTCATGGCTGGAATCCAAGCTGCGCTTCAGAGAAGGTCAGTGACATGGCTTCAAACACAGTCTTTTGACCCTAAAGCTTGTGCAGTTTCCATACCAGCAGTCGTCAGAAAACAGAGCACAAGGCGTTAAGCCTAGCCTAAACGACCTGCCGGGGGTCCACCGTGCCGGGGGTCTGCTTGCCTGGGGCCAGCCCTCCTCCCGCAGGAGCCCCCCACCTCACTGGCTCCTCAGGGTCCACCTTGCCGGGGGTCCGCCTTGCCTGGGGCCAGCCCTCCTCTTCCAGGAGCCCCCCACCTCACTGGCTCCTCAGGGAGCCTTGGTGCTTTAAGGCAGCGGTCCCCAGCCTTCTGGCACCAGGGACCAGTTTCATGGAAGAGTTTTTCCATAGACCAGGGTGGGTGTGGTTGGGAAGAAACTGTTCCACCTCAGATCATCAGGCATTAGGTTCTCATAAGGAGCATGCGGCCCAGATCCTGCACACGCAGTTCACAGTGGGGTTCGTACTTTTATGAGAATCTAATGCCGCCGCTGATCCGACAGGAGGCAGGACTCAGGCAGTCCCGCCCACCGCTCACCTCCTGCATGCGCAGGTCACAGTGGGTTCATGCACCTATGAGAATCTAACACCGCTAATCCGACAGGAGGCAGGGCTCAGCAGTCATGCGTGGTCGTGCTCGATCGCCCGCTGTGCGGCCGGTTCCTAACAGGCTCAGGGGCTGAGGACTCCTGATTTAAGGCATCCCTTCTGCCCTACGAACACGCTTTTTGCACCTTCATTTCACACACTCTAAAAACAGATTACAATGTCTCGGTGTAGCATGGCCCCACTCAGACCCAGAATCCTAGAGATGGACCAAGGTTCACTGCAGTGTTCGGAGAGCCACGGCCAGCAGCACAGCTGCAAATGAAGGGCCACTGCGACCACAGACGCCACCTTCTGGGGCACAGGCCTGGGTGTGGGGGCTGCTTCTCGCCGGGGCTCACACAGGCTGCTGCTCCTGCCGGTTGAGCACATCTGTCCCACACACTCTTCTGTGCATGTGCTAAGCTTTGCAGCGCCGCAGGCTTCACAAGCATTTGCACCTCAAAAGACCCTGACCTTGACGAGTGCTGTGCCTGCTGACTGGTGAAGGTCAGAGACCTAATGACCCCCCACTGCTTTCACTCACATGCCCGGACTGAACCCCATCCCTTGCGTCAGAACGAGCCTGTCCCATTTTTTGTAAACTTCTGGTATATAAAACGGTTTAAGAGACATTTGCCGTCTGTCAGCTTCAATTCCCATCACTGGGATTTTGCAAAGCGTAAAGCAGCAATGACAGGCTCCACCCGAACAGGTGAATTTAAATCAGGAACGTGACTTTCAGTGACGAAGTTTAAAGCACATCCTAAGATAATCTTCCCATTCATTTTCCTCCCATGCATTCACACTGGCAGTAAAGACAGAAGTGGTGCTGCAATTATTCACCAAGATAAACTCACCTACAAAATCCAACTTAAATTTTCCAATCATCGGATAATCAAACTAACTATAAAGCAAAACAAAAGCTGAATTTTTAGCTTTTATCAAAATGGCATTTACTGAGAAGCTGTGATCAGCTGTATAATGTGAAAGGGCTTTCACAAACCACCACTTTCAACAGCCACAAAACTTCTGCAGAGCAAGGTTTTGTCAACTTTCACTGGCAGAAAAGGGGCCACGAGAGCTGCCTGGGATCTGGAACTGCTCACTCAGGACAGTTGCACGGGGCACACACGGGGGCAGGGGGCTCGGGGAAGCGGAGTCCCGCGCAGGTCCCAAGGCTGTGACCCACAAGCCACTCTCTCTTAAAACTCACATCCTAATATCTGTAAGAATCCAGAGAATTTCAAGTGTATTTAAATAAATGGAAATAGCAGGAATGCATATCAAATAAAGATGAAAGTACGAAAATGACCAAAATATCCCTGGTATATACCCATTGTTCTCTGAAGAAAACATTAGACCAAAGGGAGATGCCCTAGACGGCACAGAACAGCTCAGTACAGAGCTCCCCAACGGGGCTGGGACACCTGAGGATGCCTGGGGACCCATGGGACACACCTGGGGACACGTGAGGGACAGGAAAGGACAGGTTCTCATCCCACCCGGGGGTGTTAGATCCTTGTAAGAAGACAGGACCACAGCATGGGCAGAGCAGGGTGACAGGTGGAATGGACCAGGAGGCCGGGGTGGGAGAAGCACTGTCACCACAGCCCAGGGCCCACAGGAGCAGAGCCTCAGCACCATCACAGGACCAGAAAGGAGCCTCAGGCACCATAAACCAGTCCCCGAGGAAGGACTGGAAGCCCGTCGTAGCCTTGGGGTGGCAGTGTCCCTCACCAATAGCTCCAGTCACAGCCAAATCTGCCCACCCAGTGCCTGGGGCCCCATTTCTGGTGAGGCGAGGCTGCAGGATTCTCGGATGGGCTCCCCCCATTGAGGATGCAGAGGGCGGACACGAGACAGGAAACAGCATTGTGAGAAGCAGCATCAGCTACCAGCAGCGGCCTGGGGAGGGGGGACGCACCACCTCCTGATGCCCACGTGCTCCTCTCCTGTGTGCGGCGAGGCAGCAGCATCTGCCGTCACTGCCCCAGGGCCAACGCACGGCTACGGCCAGGGCCCTACCCCTCCCTGGCTTCCCAGCCCAGTGTTGCCAGGAGGGCCAGGGCCAACACTCGGCCCCATCACGTCAGAAGCCCGTGTTAGATGAAGAGCTATGAGTTCTGACACAAAGAGGACGCTGCCTCTGGCCAGGGCCGCGGCCCCATCCACCTCCCGCCAGTTACTGGAAGGACGGCATGGGCCGCGGCACGCAGGAGTGCGGGGGGCGCCATCACCTCTCCCACAACAGCACAAGGGCAGCTGCAGAAGGCCGTGGAAAACTGAGCACTGGCCATGGGCTCCCTGATGAAGGGAAGGCCCCACGCTGCCACCGGAGCCCAAATCCAATCACGCCTGGGAACACCCCCAGCCACGCTCATGCAGTCCCGACCCCACCCGACTGTCTGCTCCTGTGGGTGCCTTACCACTTGCTGGGCAATGTTGACATTGGACTGTCCAAAGGTTTTTGGCAAGAGCTGCTTCCCGAGCGGGTTGACGGTGGAGGGGTGAACGGCCACGAGGGACACCACGCCTGCAATACAAGGACACCAGGTCAAGGGCAAGACTCCTTTTCCAAATTCAGGCTAAAAGTAACCGTTCCAGCAAGACAGCGCTTCCAATTAGAGATGCTGAGCGTTCCCCACTTTTACTGCCTCAAATCCATGGCTCAAGAGCAAACACCTGCACGGGGCTTATTTCTCAATTTAAAACCGTAGTGGGGGCACTCTGACACAGCCCAGGGGACCCAGGCTGCAGATCCACTGCTCAGGCCCTGAACGTGCTGGTGGCACCACGGCCTGGAAAAGTCTGATCCTGACAATTATGGAGCAGAATTCCAAAACTAGAGTGAATTTTCATCCCAGTATTTCCCTATATGGCTGCAAAACTAGTCTGGAAATCTGATAATCTGATAAACCACTTCCCTTAGAAAGGAGAGTCACAAGCGTTCCTAGGAAGGAGTGTGCCTTCCATGGGGGCTGCGCCTCTCCACACACAAGTGCCCTTACAGCACAGGCGAAGCAAGTGGGGAACGCCTCTGCAGGAGACGTGAACACTCTCTCCTCCAACAGCGGTACTCAAAACGTCCCAGGGACGCAGCAGTGGGTAAGAGTCATGGAGCATTTACACAATAAATAGTAAAATGAAGTGTGACGATAAATTCCAAAAGATGGCATCACTGAGCAGAGAGAACAGAGGAACCCATACAGCAGGTGGTAGTGAGCACCCTGGGAAATGAGGTGGGAGGCCTGGGTGATCAGCGCAGCCCAGGAGTGGCGTCAGGGCGCCACACGGAGGTAGCAAGGGGCTCACAGCACCCCACCCCATGGCTAGGGGAGCTGAGCGGACAGCTCCCCATTTGAAAATGCACAGTACCCTCAGGTGAAGAACAAGACGGACTCTCGGGTCATGACAACATCAGGAGAGGAGAATTCTCTGATCTCGCCGTACTCGGGCCTCTAAAAATGCCCAGCCTCCCAGGACAGCCACCCGTCCGAAGAGTTGCAGGGCCCTGGACCTCCTCACACACATCTCCCTTCATTCCCACCAGTCAGCAACAAAATGACTTAAAAAACACTGGTGAGACTCTGGAATACGTTGCCTTTGCGATGTGAAGTTTCATTCTGGGGCCCTTTACAAATCATGCATTTTAAAAACCTCCACTGCTTTTGATGCATTTCTTTAGGATAAAGTAAATAATGAATTTTGCTGCTACATAAGAACACTTGATAATTTCTCTTAACATCCCAAGTTGACCAAGACAGATCATTAGGAAATTATTAAAAAGACTTTGCCTTTTGATTCAAGTGGATTAAATGTCAGTTTTTAACAAGCAGTATCAACACATATTTAAAATTCTTTTCTGCAACTAAAATAAGGTGATCTGCTTTGGAATAATTTTCTTCCAAAAACAAAGATGTGTATCCTAAGAAAAGCAAATATTTACTTTTTAATTGTTTTACATATGTGAAAGATATTTCTATTTTAGAATATTCAATCGAAAAATAAAGATTGTATATATTGAAAATGTACAAGTTGATGATTCGATACACATATACACTGTGTAATGCTTACCAGGGAAAGAATTTTAAAAGCAAAAATAATGTTCTACTATGCAGGGAATGATTTAAAATATGCAATTAAACATCACTTTTCAGATCCACATACAGATGAGTAAACAGTCAGTTTTCAAGAATATTAAGTTGATTCTTTAAAAAGATAACACCTTTTAAAATCTGCAAACGATTCTCTAATTTCAATAAATGAGAAGAACGAAACAGACCTCTTTGTTCACAAAAGCCAGTGGCACATATCACTCTCCCCATCAGCAGCCCAGGTGGCTCTTTCCGTTCTGTATGGCCCGGCCCAGCCCAGCAAACAGTGCCTGCCCACCAGCACCACAGGTACCATACGGGTCTCAGTCTGCGGCTCCCCTTTCCTGCCCTAGTGAGGAGTGTGGGTAGGACTCGGGGATTCGGGTGGTGGGGGGACTGTGGGACAGAGGCGCAGCTGAAACCCTCAGGGCATCCGGCCTGCCCTCCATCTGTTCTGTCCACAGGCCGGCCAGCAGGCCTGCCTACACCATCTGTCCTTCCAACCAGGTCTCTCCCTCTGGGCCCGAGGCCAGCACCATGAGGCTGGGGTGGGTTGCTAAGGGTTTTCACAGCTAGGAAGGGGGAGAAACACACAGAGGGAAGAGGGTCCCTTCTCCGATATCCAGGGCAAGATGAGCAAATTCACAGACATCCAAGGCCCCTGAGCATCCCCACTCATTTCTGCTGTCCACCTAGAGTCTGAGCCCCCACACGAGTTGCACATAAAGGGTTTTGGAGCCCAAGGCCTTGCCAAGAACAGAGGGCCCCTCCCAGCCTAGACACGAACCAAGAGAGGACCTCTGAGTGGCACACCAACATCAACCCAGCAGCACCCCTGGGTCACGGAAAGAGTCTCTGCAGGACACAGGGCAAAGTATGTGCATCAGTAACAAGGAGAAGAAAGAAATCCCAAGGCTGACAAACCACCAGAACAGCACTTCAGAAGGGCCGTGAGATAGAAGCTGAGCTCACACTGCCCACCCAGTCACAGCAAGCAGCAAGGCCCTCCTTGAATACATCTTGGACCCACTCCAGAAGTACAGGCTAGAAAGGGCAGTGACTTCTGGGACCAGAGCTGGGTAGGTGGGCTTCTTTTTTATTTTTTATTTATTTATTTTGTGATGGAGACTTGCTCTGTCCACCCAGGCTGGAGTGCAGTAGCGGCATGATCTTGGTTCACTGCAACCTACACCTCCCAGGTTCAAGCAATGCTCCTGTCTCAGCCTCCCGGAAGCTGAGATTACAGGCGCTCGCCACCACTCCCAGCTAATTTTTGTATTTTTAGTAGAGACGGGGCTTCACCATGTTGGCCAGGCTAGTCTCCAACTCCTGACCCTCAGGTGATCTGCCCGCCTCAGCCTCCCAAAGTGCTAGGATTACAGGTGTGAGCCACTGCGCCCGGCCAGGCTTCTTGTTTCTATTCACTGAGAAACTTCAAATACAAACAATAACATGACAATTTGATTCCAGTACACCTAAAATTCACTGTTATCAACATACCTCCTTCAAGTTTCCTAGAGACATAAGCAGTGGAGATAAAATTACAGTCCCCAAGATCCTCAGCCTCCCCGCGACTCTGCCCTGCATACAACTGCCAGGGCCCATGGGGATGCACTCACTTCGTTTTTAATATTTTTCCAGGGTATGCTGAACCTCAGGATATAAGGACTGTGTTTGTGTGCCTCTGAAATGTAGAAAAATATCATATGGCTCACAGTCTGCAATTCTGCCAACAGTGTTTCTTCAGACTTCCCCATACGTAGAGACATCTGGCTGCTTTCCTTAAATGTTATTATGCTATTCCACTATAATAAAGTGGTCCTATGAACACACATGTCATGTGAAAATGCTGTTTGTTACCACTGAACCGCATGCTGTGTGTTTTTCTCGGCACACCTGCCTCCAGGGAAGCCTGGGTCCCAGCGGCCGCTGTCCCAGAGTCCGCCCAGCTCCCCAAGTGGACGTTCAAGTCCGAACGCACCAGTGCCATCCGGGCTGCCGCTTCCCTGCTGCTGTTTTGTCCATCTCAGGGTAGAGCATTATTTCACTTAGTTGTTGTTCTGTTTTTTTGAGATAGGGTCTCACTCTGTCACCAAGGCTGGAGTATAATGGTGCAATCTCAGCTCACTGCAACTTCCATCTCCAGGGTTCAAGGGATCCTCCCATCTCAGCCTCCCAAGTAGCTAATACTGCAGGCTCGCATCACCACACCTGGCTAATTTTTGTACCTTTGTAGAGACAGGGTTTCGCCACATCGCCGACTGGTCTTGAACTACGGAGTTCAAGCAGTCCACCCACCTTGACCTCTCAAAGTGCTGGGATTACAGGTGTGAGCCACCACGCCCAACCAATCATTTAGTTTTAATATGGCAATGTAAGTAGAGTGCCCCACACATTCTCTTGATAAGACTGCCACGTACAATTGATGCATGGGAGGGAGGAGGACTAACACTGCAGGGACAAGCTGGGTCACATTAAGGCAAGGCCCACAAGCCGACTCAATAGAAATGATGTTGTTTCAACTGTAAAATGCACTACATAGCCTTTTTCGAAGGAACTATTTAAAAACATTTTATATACAGCATTTCAAATGGAGAATTCCTTTCTTGGAGAGAAAATTAGTTAAGAATACATATGGTCCGAGTTGCTATAATCCATTAACAGAAAAAGGACTCTAAATATAGTATTCACATTTTTATCATTACTAACCCTATTCTATTAATATCTATAGGGTTTTAAATAAATTATGAAAACATAAAGTTTTGTATTTTCTGAAAAACAATCATTATCATCTTCACATTGTCAAAGCCAGATGTCTCCAAAGAGTTACTATTTTGCCCACCATGCTGGAGATATTTTGTTTGCTTATCTGGCCAAGCACAGCCCCTCTGCAGGTGAGTGCCTCCGTGGCCAGCTCGCAAGCAGCATTTGTGCACACTTGACCAGCTACAACAGAACATTCTTCTCTGTTGTCAGCACTCAGGAGGAAGCTCCTGCCTAAGGGACGACAGCCAGGCATCCACTCCATGGAGACACTGCTCTCCCCAGACTCCACTCAGACTCAGGAGACCCGGGCTCCTGGGACGCAGGTTGAGGCAGCCCCACACAAAAGCTGTTCTCTGGCAGTTATCAGAGGCCTCAGCTGTGCAAACCACACACCTACTGTGCCCGATGTGGCTGTGCCCCCCAGCAGAGCCTGCTCCTCAGAACACGTGGGTGCTACTCCAAGTTCACAGCATGGCCCAGGTCCCTCCCACAAACCTCTCTGGACAAACATACAGGGATCCAGGAAGCTGCCCTGCGGCCCCATGGAGCAGCACCACATCCAAGAGCCATCAGCTCACACCTGGGAACAAGGCTTACACCACGGAAATCGTTACTACTGGGCTAAAAACAGATGCTGGGTTTTTTAATGTCCTTCAGGTTAAAAACAGAGAAATACGAAGAGAGAAAAAGTGATGGCTTCTCCTGACAGTTTTGTAGGAGGCTGGCAGTTTGAAAAGGCCAACCAAAAGTGACACCCTGCCTTCCTGTAACCCCCTTCCTAAGAGCTGTACAAAGACCAGAATGAATTCACCCACAGTCCGTGTGTGTCCGTGGGCGAGGGGCACAGTTCACAAGCAACAGTCACCACGAATCAGGAATGATGTAAGCAACACTAAGCTTCCGACCACACATCATTGCTAAATTTCCTCCTCCCCTTAGAATCCTAAAGATGACAGACATGAGATTGAAACAGAGGAAAGTAAAGACCAACAAAGGGGGATGCGGCTTAGAAAGCAGTCATTCTGGGCTAAGAGAAAACAGACATACAATCAGTTGCCCACATGTGCTGGGCACTCCCAGATGAGCAGCAACCGAGGGACCCAGGCCCGGCGCCCGCAGACAGGGTGAGCCTGCACCGCACACAGCCACGGCCTGTGTCTGAGCATTCTCCGTGGACTCACTATGTTAAAAATCATGAGAACGCTAGAGAAAAAGGCAGCAAATAACAAAAGGCAACAAAACTAACCGCAGCTGCTGACACGACAGGACGGGCCCCAGTGACTGAAGACAGGAGCCACCACCGGGCATAGAGGGTACACCAGACACTCCATGCACCAGCTGCAAAAGCGCACGCTCAAATTTACACTTACACATTAACTCATTTATTTATTTTTTTCATTTATTGATTTATATATCTTTTTTGAGACAGAGTCTTACTCTGTCACCCAGACTGGAGTGCAAAGGTGCAATCTCAGCTCACTACAACCTCCACCTCCCGGATTCAAGCGATTCTCCTGCCTCAGCCTCCAGAGTAGCTGGGATTACCAGGCACGCACCCACTAATTTGTATATTTTTAGTGGAGAGGGGGTTTCGCCATGTTGGCTAGGCTGGTCTTGAACTCCTGACTTCAGGTAATCTGTCTGCCTTGGCTTTCCGAAGTGCTGGGATTACAGGTGTGAGTCACCACGCCTAGCCTACTCATTTGAGACAAGGTCTGGCTCTGTCACCCAGGCTGGAGTGCAGTGGCACAATCATAGCTCACTGTAGCCTCGACCTCCCAGGCTCAAGTGGTCCTCCTGCCTCAGCCTTCCGAGTAGCTAGGGCTTTCTACAGATATGCACCACCATGCTTGGTTACTTTTTTTTATTTTTTGTAGAGATGGGGTCTCACTTTGTTGCCCAAGCTGGTCTTAAACTCCTGATTTCAAACAATCCTCCCACTGCACTGGGATTTCTGGCATGAGCCCCCGTACCTGGCCTACATGGGCACCTACACTTTCAGGAACAGCATGGACGGATTCTCAGTGAGCCTGGATTACCCTGCGTACAGGAGGTGCAGAAGCAGCCTGAGATGGAGATGGACAGGCACACTTCCGGCCCACCCGTGGCTGAGATGGAGATGGACGGGCACACTTCCGGGCCACCTGTGGCTGAGACGGAGATGGACGGGCACACTTCCGGGCCACCCGTGGCTGAGATGGAGATGGACAGGCACACTTCCGGGCCACCTGTGGCTGAGACGGAGATGGACGGGCACACTTCCGGGCCACCTGTGGCTGAGATGGAGATGGACAAGCACACTTCCAGGCCACCTGTGGCTGAGATGGAGACGGACGGGCACACTTCCGGGAGATCTGTGGCTGAGACGGAGATGGACAGGCACGCTTCTGGGCCACCTGTGCTGAGATGGAGATGGACGAGCACAATTCCGGGAGATCTGTGGCTGAGATGGAGATGGACAGGCACACTTCTGGGAGATCTGTGGCTGAGATGGTGATGGACGGGCACACTTCCGGGAGATCTGTGGCTGAGATGGAGATGGACGGGCACACTTCCGGGAGATCTGTGGCTGAGATGAAGATGGATAGGCACACTTCCAGGCCACCTGTGGCTGAGATGGTGATGGACGGGCACACTTCCGGGCCACCTGTGGCTGAGATGAAGATGGACAGGCACACTTCCGGGCCACCTGTGGCTGAGATGGAGATGGACGGGCACACTTCCGGGCCACCTGTGGCTGAGATGAAGATGGACGGGCACACTTCCGGGAGATCTGTGGCTGAGATGGAGATGGACGAGCACACTTCCGGGCCACCTGTGGCTGAGATGGAGATGGACGGGCACACTTCTGGGAGATCTGTGGCTGAGATGGAGATGGACAGGCACACTTCCGGGCCACCTGTGGCTGAGACGGAGATGGACAGGCACACTTCCGGGCCACCTGTGACTGAGATGGAGATGGACAGGCACACTTCCGGGAGATCTGTGGCTGAGATGGAGATGGACGAGCACACTTCGGGACCATCTGTGGCCTCATGCTGGGCTCCCTGAGGACAAGGTGCAGGTAGGGCAGGATTGCACACATCAGGGAGGAGGGTGCCGACAGCCCTGGGGCCAGGTCACCCTGGGACAGGGGCAGGGTAGACCAGGCAAAGCGAGAGGACAGCTCCTATCAGCACTGCAGGGCCACAGACGTGATGCGGGTGAGAGCCCACCTATGTCCCAGAAAGCCTAAAAACCCAACACCACCAAACAATGGTGAGGAGGTGAAATTGCCAGACACAGTGTGTGTGCAAATGTTCCCACCAGCATTGTGCTCTCAGGAAACAATCACACGCAACCCAAACAGTGACAACTCAAATGGCCTACGTAAAATTTATCGTCAAAACCTCCACACTGGGACTCTCATCCTTGGGGAAACTGTGGATTCAAAATGTCTTCAGTTTGGTGCGTTTCTCTGGGAGGAAAGCAGCTTTCTGAGCCTTGAAGGGTGTGACGGTCAGTTCTATGTGTCAGCCTGACGATGCTCTATCTATTCAGCCAAAGGCCGGCTGAGGACTTGCTGCAGAGCTCCTGGAAGAGGAACCCTTACGCAAAGGAGACCACGGTTGACACAGGTGGGCCTCATCTAACTCATTGAAGGCTTTTAGAGCAACACGTGCATTTTCCTAGAAAAGGAATTCATCACCAACTGCCCTGACAGCCCCACTATGGCTATGCCGGGTGCTGGAGTGAGTCCCCACCCACGTTCCCCATCCTCTCCTGGGCTCACCATCCCCCACCCGGGATCCCCATCCCCCACTGGCTGTTTCTCTAGAGAACGCTGACAAACACGGGTGGACCTGGACATGGGCCCCCACGGCAGCAGCAGGAAGAGACACGGTGGCCCTGGGAGGCTGTGACATGAAGTGGAGCTGGGAGGACCAGGGCCAGGGACTCACAAGGAGCCTCAGCCAGGCTCATCCCCACTACCCTCCCCCAATCCACTCCCACCTAGACAGCTCCTGCCCTTCCTCAAGGTCTGACTCAAGGGAGGCCTCTATAGCCCTCGAAGTGCTGTCGACCAGGCCCTGGGCTCCCAGAGCTCAAACGGAGGAAGGCAGAGCTTTGCCCGCCTGAACCACAGAGGGCAGCTCAGAAGGCACCCGTGACGGCTCCATCTAAGGGGGCCAAAGACCCTGCCTGGACCGCCCCACCTCCTTTCAAATTAGAGGCAAGGGGGCCTACTAATGAAGACAGGTGTCTGTCAGGGAAGTGAGGACTGCACACTCACACACACATGCACACAATTCACACGTGCACACATGCACATTCACAGAAGTCACTCAACTCACACGTGCACACTCAACACATACACACAACTCATTCAACTCATGCACACAACTTGCACACACATGCACACAACTCAACACCACGCACACACCTCACTCAACTCACAATTCACACACATAACTCACATATACTCACATGCACACAACTCAACTCACATGGACACAACTTGCGCACACACAACTCATGCACTCATAATACATCTCATGCACACAACTCGCACACACGACACACCTCACACACATTCAAGCACACGACTCACAAAATGCACGCACACAACTGACAACTCACATGAACTCATGCACTCACAATACACGCACTCCACACACACTAGCACAATCCACATATACAACTCACATGCACACAAACTCATATGCATGCACACACATGCAAACTCAGGTACACACACACACAACTCATGCATACACAACACACATGCACACTCAACACATAAGTTATGCACACTCAGACATGTATGGACACTCCTCACACGCACAACACACCAACGTGCACACTCCTCACATACACGTGCAAGCACACTCATGCACACACTAACACTCCTCACATGCACACTCTGACAAACACACTCCTCACGCACACTCATGCACACAGACACACACACACGCAAACGCCGACAAACTGTTCTATTTGTTAAATAGAATTCTCTGGAACCAACACCAGAAGTGAATACTGGTGCTCACCCGCGTGGGCAGAAGAGGAAAAAAGGAAACCTCTCCGCACCTTTTCATACTTCAAAATTTCAAAAACATGAACGTGTCACTGATTCAAAAGCAAATTTAACCATGCGTGGTGGAATCAACACCAGGTGAGGGCCGGTGATCCTGGGGACAGAGCTGACCGTCCCAAGGCTCACCTGGGGCAGATCAGAAGGCCAGGGCACGCGGGGCGAGCAGAGGGGAAACGCACTACCCTGCTGGGCCAGATGGAAACCAGAACACGTTCAGCTCTGCCACGAATGACACAATATGTTCCCCCCTGATCCCTGCAATCCAACTCTTCAGCTCCGTTAAACCTGTTACACACTTGTGAGTAAGAATGGAAAAGGAGACAGCCCACACGAGGTAAGAAAGCCTACTGCACATAGCCTAACAAGAGGAATCTGAATTCCACACCATAGTGACAGACTTCATCATTTCCAAGCAAATAAACCAGTGAACTTTGTCATCGTTATTTCTGCTTCGTCACTTGCAAAGAAAATGTCATGCCTGCAACTTGTGCAAACTTTTAAGTGTTCAATTAGTTGCACTAAAACTGTATTTCTCTCAAGCAATCTGTGAATGCTACAAATGATCAAGACAAAAAGCTCAAATAATGCTAAAAGGTCTCCGTAGATTCGATCCCTCTCCCAAGAAAAGCGGCAGGGAAGGACCTGCTTCAGTGGAAGAGCAGGGTCAGGGCCAGCCCCCACCGCCTCCCTATGGCAGGGCCCAGAACACTTGAGACCGCCTCCCTATGGCAGGGCCCAGAACACTTGAGCCCGGGGGCAGGAGGAGGCTGGGGAGGGTGCACAATGGCTCAGGTCACAAGGCCAAGTCCTCTCCAGGAAGAGACCAGAGCAGGACCTAGGGATGGGCCTCAAGGAGGCACCTGGAGCTGGCTCCACGGCACGTGGGGGTGAGAGGCAGATGGCACCACATGGTGCCCACACCAGCACTGGACAGAAAAGGATGGCCTCAGCAGAGGGCCGGGGGCCTAGTCACCACGCTCCCACACCCCAGAGCCACTGCAAGCACCAAAAGGTCACTTACGAGGGTCTCACTGTTAAGAGTAAAAAAAGCTAATTTCGTATATGAGAATAATTAGAAAAATTCAAAGTAAAGCTTAAAAAGAAACTAACACGGTAAAGCATCCAGGCCTCTGGGCTCCTCCCTGGGCTGACGCAACCTTGTGGATGCCACAGCCGGAGCACTCAATGGGCCACTGTGCTGTGCAGGCAGACACCTCTTAGGACACGGCACGCTCCTCCACAGCTTGTCTCCCAGAGATATCGCAACAACCACACCGAACTGCCCTGCACACACTCCCAGCTCCACACGGCGCAGCCTCACACGGGGCCAAGCATCGCACGCCAAAGCTCGTAAATGGCGTGCCCTGGCCCAGCACAGGTAAGGAATTTACCTGGGAAGTCACCAGGTGAGCACACACACCTTCATGCATGTAAACCACAGTGCCACTCCGAGGTGTAAAATGAAAACTCTGCCAACCGTGGGACCCTGGAAGAGGCGGCTTCAACCTCTCCAGCTGACTTCCTCCCATGGATTCAAGAAAAGAAAAAAGGCTCTTCCTCAAGAGCTATTAGAATACGCACACACAGCGTGAGATGCGGAAAGTGCCCGCTTCGCAGCGCCATGGCAGGCCCCTTTCCTCTTCAACAGCACAGGCGAGGCTGGCCTCTGGAAGAGCCCACACCACTGCTGAGACATCATTATCTCCAGGTGGAGGGAAAACAAAACATCTCTATTTCTTTACATTATCCTACCTTTCCTAAACTCTTGCAAACAGTATACATACCTTAGAATTCAAAATCAACAAAGCTACTGGTGTGCGTGTGCAAGTTGTGTTCTTAATGTCAGAAGGCCTCTATGCCCACCCTCGCGGGTTCCCACAGCACAAAGTTGCCCACACAGGAGATACCATCATTAGCAAGAGGCTTCGACGTCAATAGCTTCATAAACATGTGACGCTTCAGTGCATTCAACAACACAAGTGTATGTCCGGAACAGGTGACAAAGGTGCCCTTACCTTTTCCGGGACTAAGGTTCTGGTCTATGAAGACCTTGAGTTCTCCGTTGGCTTCAATTAGACCGGCCTGCAGAAAACAATAAAACAGTAATAAATACAACATCTAAAAGGGCTATGAAGCTAGGGGTGTTTAAATCCACCCTGAAGGGTTCTATCAAATAACATCATAAAAAGGCAGAAGGGCCATAGTTAAGCAAGCAACTCCAGCAACAACCAGGAGAACACCAGGTCCAGAGAAGGAACACTGCTATCACCACAACACTTGCAGGGCCAAAATGGCACCGTGCACCAGGAATTGGCCATGACTTACAGAACCTATACAGTCTCGAAATAACAAAATTTTTATGAGAAAAATGCTCACAATAAATGTTAAATGAAAGGTAGCACAGGTAAGAGTACAGCCACACAGCAGGAGCACACGCGTGACGGTACAGCCACACGGCAGGAGCACATGCATGTAACAGAACAGCCACACAGCTGAAGCACATGTGTAACAGTACAGCCATGTGGCAAAAGCACATGCATGTAACGGTACAGCCACACAGCAGGGGCACACGTCTGATGGTGCACTCACACAGCAGGAGCACACGTGTGACAGTACAGCCACACAGCAGGAGCACATGTGACGGTACAGCCACACAGCAGGGGCACATGCCTGATGGTACACTCACACAGCAGGAGCACGCGTGTGACGGTACAGCCACACAGCAGCACACGTGTGATGGTACAGCCACACAGCAGGGGCACACGCCTGATGGTACACTCACACAGCAGGAGCACACGTGTGATGGTACAGCCACACAGCAGCACGCGTGTGACGGTACAGCCACACAGCAGGAGCACGCGTGTGACGGTACAGCCACACAGCAGGAGCACACGTGTGACGGTACAGCCACACAGCAGCACACGCATGATGGTACACTCACACAGCAGGAGCACACGTGTGACGGTACAGCCACACAGCAGCACATGTGTGATGGTACAGCCACACAGCAGGAGCACACGCCTGATATTACAGTCACAAAGCAGGAACACATGTAACAGTTCAGCCACATGGCAGGAGCACATGTCACACATGTAACGGGACAGCCACACACACCACGGGAGCACATGTGTTAACAGTACAGCCCGCACAGCAAGACACATTAACGAAGATTCCTATCAGAACTATCAACCTCATCCTGCTTCTCTAGAAAAGCCACGAAATCTTTTATTCTCTTCCTAGTTGCAACAAAACGTCAGTCCCCTGAGGCCGGGCTCTGTGAAGGAAACGGCATCCCAAGGGGAGGCCTTGGAGGGGCAGCGTCTGGGAGTGGCATGCTGGCAGCATGCGCATGGCAGCCTGAGCGTGGGCACACACAGGAGCAGCACGTTTGCGCGCCCAGGGTCCAGGAAAGCCACGCACCTCAGGCAGTGGGGCTGGCAGGTGGCGATGGGGCTTGCTGCCTTCGCTGAGGGTCAAGGCACCTGAATGCACCCTTCCATAGACAACACCATGGGAACAAGAGACGCCACGACCCCATGGTGCCACCCAGATAACAGTCAGGGGCCACACAGGGGAGACAGCCCAGGTACAAGTCAGGCAGCCAAGACTCACTGCCCAGCAAGAAGACCACTGGGGCAATTTCCTGGGTGTCTTCAAAGCTCCACTTCCCTACAGAAGGTGAGGAAAGCCAGGGCTGCCCATAAGCTCCTGAGGATGACGCCAAGTTCATGTCCAAGGAGGTTAAAAGAAGACAGTAACAACTGCCATTCAAACCGGGTGCAGCCGCACTTTCTGAGCCTGGCCGTGCAGCAGGCACCATCCCAGCCCTGGCTGTGGGACTCGCCGGGAGGTGGGTGGGCATCCCAGTGACCACCTGCACACACAGCCAGGTGAGACAGGATGTGTGGGAGGGGCTGCGGGGAGGCTCCACCACACTGGCCAGAGCAAGGTGCTGGGATCTAGGCTCCACCACGCCCAGGGGCCCCAAAACTGCCTGTGATGCAATCTCAAGGGAAAGAGCCATGGAGCAAGAACCGGGCCACACGCAGAAGGCGCCTCTGCGGCCACCATGCCTGACACAGCACCGCCACAGGCCCCGCAGAGGGCTACACTGGCACAAACGCACGACACCAGGAGAAGCATGACCGTGAAGGCCGGCGTGAGTGGCTCTGTGCTGGCACCGTTAGTGTGTTACACGTGTGATGGGACGCTAGATGTCCTGGTCGCCATGAGGGCACTACCATTCAGGCCACGTTGGTAAGGCCAAGACGTTAAGCCTGGGAGAGAAAGGCAGGAGAGTAACGCCAGCTAGAAAAAGGTGGATGGGTCCAGACAGGAGGCTGAGCCAGGTACATACGGCCAAGTGGCTACGGCAGGCTAGAACTGCTAGGAGATTAAGGCAAGTCACTACAGCAAAGTAAGGTCAGGTGACAATGATCAAGGAGGTTAAATCAAGCTGGGTAAGACTGAGAAGTTAAACACAGTGGGTCAGTCAGGAGAGAACAGCCAGGTGCATCAGGCCAGAAGGGTAAGGCCAGGAAGTTAAAGCCAGGAGGTTAAGGTGATAGGTGAGGCCAGGGCTGGTCAAGCCTGGGCCTAGCTCGAGCATCTGTGTGGGAGTGTAGCATGCCCCGGCCTCGCGTGTGTGGAGCCAGAAGAAGCCCTGCTGGGGGTCTGATGGAGCAAGTCCCAGCCGTGGAGGATGACTGCCCTCCCACCTGCACAGCCAGGGCCGTGCCCAGGTCCGTCACACGGCATCTGTGCTCCCAGCCCTGCCCTGTGGCCACCGTGGTTTGGGCTCTGAAGCCATTTTGCCACTGCTGTCCCTGTTTATCATCCTCCCTCACCAGGATAAGCAAGGCTCGTGTAAACGCTCCACTGCTGCCCACAGAAACTTTCCTCACGCGTACCAACACAGACCCTGCAAGAACACAAACTGCCCCTGCCCAGGGACACCTTGGCAGCCGTGGGGGCTGCAGCACAGGCGGCCTGGATGTTTCCCGCTCTGCCCCCATCGACTCGGTGGTAAGCCCTGGCTGGGACAGGGCTCAGCAATCCCTGAATAGCCCCCTCCCAGGAAACACAAGTCCAGGAGACCACACCCCCCACCCCGCCCGGCCCCATCCCCCTCCCAGGAAACACAAGTCCAGGAGACCACACCCCCCACCCCGCCCGGCCCCATCCCTCTCCCAGGAAACACAAGTCCAAGAGACTACACCCCCCCCCGCCCCACCCCATCCCCCTCCCAGGAAACACAAGTCCAGGAGACCACACCCCCCACCCCGCCCCGCCCCATCCCTCTCCCAGGAATCACAAGTCCAAGAGACTACACTCCCCCCCCGCCCTGCCCCATCCCCTCCCAGGTAACGCAAGTCCAGGAGACCACACCCCCCACCCCGCCCCGCCCCATCCCTCTCCCAGGAAACACAAGTCCAGGAGACTACACCC